>ML807533.1:322754-352109 GCA_009831015.1 Picea engelmannii | reverse complement strand
CATACATAATTCAGGACGCATGAGAAATATACTTTATTTCACCATGCGCAAGAGAATATAATTAATAAATCAATCATATGACAACATTATTTTAAGGGCGCAATTATAATCAACTTTATTTTCAAGATGCGCGTGTGATCTGATTACTAAATTAATCATAAATCGACATTAATCAATGCACGCACTTAATCTTAATCAGTTAATTAAACATACATCATCATTATTCAATGTGCGTAAATAATCCAATCGCTTAGGAAATCATGCATCAGCATAGTTCAGTGGAGAAATACAATCTATTAATTTCAAATGTGCAAGTAATCAATTACTAAATCAAACAATACATCCACATTGTTTTTAAGGCGCGCGTGATTTGATTACTGAGTTATACATAAATCATCATTCCTCCCAGGGTGTAAGGGAAATCAAAGCGCAATCATTTATAACTTAACATTTTTAGTGGTGCAAGAAGTAAACTACATACATGACTAGTCAAACATCACCTATATTGTTAATTAAGGTTGGTTGTCATTGATGTCAACCCTTGAATAAAGTCTAGTAGTGAATTCTAATAGCACAAAAGTTTTGGTAATGGACCCAAGGTTGTTTCATATATAATGGTATGATTTTTAATATATTTTAAGGTAATACAATTCTATATGGATAGTACATGTCATGCAATTTCTGGTGGTATGTGGAATGTCACATAACTCCTCATGGTTTGAGAGTTATGGCCTTACAAAGTTGGAATACCCTCATATGTTGGCTTGAAGCCCCAAAAGGTCAAACAAGTCAAAGAGTTTGCAAAGAAGAAATTATTATTTAAATGATAAATTAAAGTGACAAAGTCAAGAAGTATTATTTAAATAATAAAGTGAAGTGACAAAATCAAAGAAGATTATTTAGATCATAAAGTGAGGTGACAAAGTCAAGGAGGAATATTTAAATGATAAAGAAATGGAGAACTTTCTAATTATGGAAAGTGGTTAACCCTAAAAATGAGGAAAATAGGTTAAGTGACCTATAAATGGGTTAAGTGACCTAGAAGATGGAGAGTAGAAATAAGAGGCAAGACTCTCTCATTTTACATCAAACTTGAGAATAATGAATATATATAGTTGATTAAAGTAACCAAAGGATATCTAAGCCAAATTTCATAGGGAAGGTGAAGAAAATGATGTCGATATTCAAGGGAGGATAAATTATTTTGATGATGCTTTCTAAAGTATGTTATTTACAGGGCATATCACCATTTTCGCAATAACATTTTTTATAGAATTATTCAGACCTTGAAATTGATAGGCCATTGAGGAAACCTATCCAAGTATCCATGGTAAACAATTCATATTGTGGTTCATTGTATTTTTGGAGTTACACTACATGGAAAATAGGGTTTGTGGCTAGTCCTGAAACTAGTCTAAAACACGTGTTTCGGGTAAAAACGTCATAACTTATTCATAAAATATTCAAATTGAGTAAGACAAAATGTGTTGGTTAGAGTATAGTATTTAGTATTTTGTGTAACCTTTTCACATCGATTCAACAAATATTCCGTGTGGGGCATGATCTACAAGGTATCTCTCTAGAATAAGTCAGAATTCAGTAAGGTATGCCATTTTTTCTATAACTCCTTTTCTGAGAGATTCCAAGTAGTGACACCTGGAGGAATTTCATAAAACACGCTGAAGAACATTGTGTATCAGTTTCATATATTTATTAATTACAGGTACATAGTTATGATTATTTCAAGTTAGGGTTGTTGACTAATCCAAAACTAGTCATGTGAGACTAAAGAAAAGTTTGATGAAAATGTCAGTCTCTTGTGGTTAACGTTAAGGAAGGTTTACAGGTATGTGATCACATACACCAGGTCTATTACAATCTTACAAATCATATTTGGATGATGAAATTGATGATGGCTTTTGGTTAAGGTACACGTTGGGTACATGGTTGAAACAAGTAGTTGATGAGTTGGCACATATATGCAGTGTATAGTAGATTATGTTGGTACATATTGATGATTCATAGTTGATGAGTAGTTGACACATGATTGGTACATACTTGGTACATGGTTGGATGCACTTGTTTATGGTACAGGTTGGTTACAGGTTTTTTGGTATAGGTTGGTGCATGGTTGATGCACTTGTTTATGGTACAGGTTGATTATAGGATGAGGTACAAGTTGATGTATGGTTCAGGTTTATTGGTACAGGTTTACAATGGTATATCTCAGAGTGATAGTGTGACAGTGGTTCCATCATTCTACTTCTACTTCAAAGTGGCTGGACAGGTCAATGATAGATGGTTGTAGTCAGAGAACATAGGGATTGTAGCCTCCTTCTGGTTGTAGCCAGAGAATAGGGGAGTTGCAGCTTCCTTCAGGTTGTAGCCTGAGAAACAAGGGGGTTGGAGCCTCCTTCCAGTTGCAGCTAGAAAACAAAGGAAGTTGGTGTTTCCAATGAATGCAATTCTTCAAGACATATAAGAAAAAACATTCTGTGGTTTTCTCTCACTTTGGGTTTCCACGTAAAACATTGATGTACTGTGTATGCGTGTAATTTTTCATTTGTTCATTGCTTATTTACTCTACAATATTTGTATGATAATGCTACATTGATATAACACTTGGATTATATGATTAAAAATGATTAAATTTCTCTATTGCTGATTCAACCCCCCCTCCCCCTCTCAGTAATCCAACATATATATCATGGTGAAAAATAATAATCAATTAAAATTGAGGTGCAAAAAGTAATGTATTCTATTAATTTCAAGGCACATGAGAATAATTATAAAAAATCACCCGTCAACTTTATTTAAGGTGCACAAGTAAATTAATTACCAAATTAATCATGCATCACCATGAATTCAAGGCGCCATGGGATCCACTAATTTATCTTCATAAAAACAATCCTTAAGTAATTCACCTATCTATCTTAAAAGTGATGCTAAATAGAATATACCTTACTACATTTAGGGTTTCAACAACCTTTCTATACATCACTATATTTATGTACAATTACAATATCACTCCTTCCATTATAATTATACAAAAAAATACCATTATTAAAATAATTACATTCAATAATTAATCATATTCAATAATTATCATCATAATAATACTATTCAATAAAATAATCATATTCAATAATTTACCATTATAATATTATTGAATAAATAATTAATAATAAAAATTTACCATTATTAAAATAATTGCATTGAATAAAAATTTACCACTAGCAAAATAAATACATTGATGAGGGATAAATTCATCTATACATTGGAAAGAACAAATTCATTAATCCAACTTAGGATTTTAACAAAAATATTAAACTAAATTATTAAATCATTCAATTAAAAAGGAAAAATATGAAGAATTAAGAAGATAATAAACAAAGGTAAATTGGGCTTATTAATTTAAAAAAGAGCTTTAAAAATATTCTGAGTCTAAAAACTAATTCGGTAACGTCAACTTTACACTTCCAATGGATTCATCAGGAGAAACTCCACTCATATCAGAAAATAATCTTTAGCTTTACAAGCCCAATGGATAACAAAAACGGCTCCACACACATTACATAAAAGAGGAGCGTTCTGCTCTTACAACGCCATGTTGATCAGACTACGCGGGACACCAAGAGAGCGAAGAAGAAGAAGAATGTGGAGGTATGAAGGTGTACAACTGCATTCGATGCAGAGTAAACCCAAACATCGTTGAGAGACACCAGAGATTGAATGCAGAGTAAACCCAAACATCGTTGAGAGACACCAGAGGTTTTCCCAGCTCTGGGGAAAAACGCACACACAAAACGCGGTGATAGCGGAGTGTAAGTGTTGGATAGGGGAGAAAGGCTTGGTGAGAAGGGTGCATGCACAGTGTTTAGGCAAATATTAATGCCAAGAGATCCGAACACTGGGCGCAGGCGCAACCAGGAAAAAAACGCAGAGGAACCCAAAAATTGGAGCCATGTTTTAATGTTATGGATGGCTAGATGGCTGGGCAAAATTTGGGGCAACGCAGATATTAATATCAACGATTAAACTCCCTTTCCACTAAATTTAATTCACAAAAATAACATCCATGTTCTGAGTAATTAAGAGAAAAAATGATTCTGGAATTCGAATATAATTTTGCAAAGCTAAGAGGAAAACACACGAATTAAAATCCACCCAGAAAAACCATCCGAGAAAATAATTTTGTGTGATGATCTGACCTGGAAAAATTATCGAATCATCTTAGACCAAGCCACTTGAAGTGGTGAGTTAGGTTCTGGCTACATTCACAAGAAATTGTAGAGAAAATCATGATAAAAAGAAACGCAGAGACAGAATGGTGGAATCGAAGAAGAGGATGAAGCCTGCCAACACAGAGGTGACTTGGGTAAATCACTGGGCAAGTGGAACGAAGACGAAGATGTTGAAACCCTTCACCAACACGTAGAGGAAAAACGGGGCTTATCGCCAAGAGCATACACAAGTTGGGCGGTTACGATCTGCTAGATCCAGAAATTCTTGAAGCAATTACATGTTGGGTGAATAAGTGAACACGTAGAGCCTTGGNCAAATACATAAATAAATTCAAATCTCATTAAAATTAAAACCTTCAATAGAATTACCCCAACCATACTTATACAAATGGGAATCATATTGCAATTGAAATTTTAAGAAGAATATTGTAGCAATACATATACAAATTGAATCTCAGTGCAATGAAATATTCAACCGAATACCATAAAACACATGTATAAATTTAAATCTTACTACAATTAAAATCTTCAACAGGAATACTGTAGCTGAAGATGACATAGGAAAAGATGTTCTCTCATGCTTGCGCTCTGTCCAGCTCCCCGCTTGGTAACTGTGAAGACTTCACCGATACCTCCTAGCCAATGTTTGGGATACTCTTCTTCCCCCTTAGTCCCCTGAGCCTCAAAGATGCCACGTACAAACAAAACCAGAATACTCTAGCTCTGAGCTCACCTCGCAAGGTAGAGTTACCACTCTCTCTCTCGAGCTAGGTATCCCAACTCTCACAAGAAAAACCTTACTCCATCATAACCTTACTCCAACCAGTGATGATTCATTCCTCCTCTCATCCATTTATTTTATAGAATTTTTCTCGGATTTACTCTCCACATACACTTGTCACTCATTCCCTTAGTTGCACCAATAAATCCATAATTGAATTAAATTAAATGTCAATTTCCCTCACCCATCCTAAAATCACTCATAGTTGTCACTTTATTCCCTTTATTTCATGTCTTTCTAAAACTAAGTTGTGTTTAATTTAGGAAAGTTATTTAGTTAGACTAGACTAGATACATTTCTATGCTTACACAATTTTAAACTTTATTCATTTCTCACTTTAAATTCTAATTTAGTACTTACTTGCACAAGTGTATTAATCACTCCTTAGGATTTATTTTTATTTTCATTGATTCTTAATTTGATTTATTTCATCCCCTCATCATTTAATTTAAAATTTTAGTTTTTAGTCTTCTAGCTCACTTAGACTTAGGCTTAGTTGAATCTTTATTTTAAAACTCCTAGACCCTTAGGAATTATGCTTAATAAGTTCATTCTTTAATTAATTAATTAATTAATTAATTAATTCGGCAGGTGCTCAAGGTTTTAAGGTTTAACATTTGCTCAAGTTTTCTAGGCCACCTAGATTCATTGACTCATTTTTTTTATACCGCAACGTACCCTTCAAGACACACTCCATGCTCCAAGGGTGCCACTCGCCTTTGATTCAAATTTTAATTACACGACATGCCCTTCAAGACGCACTACGTGCTCCAAGGGTGCCACTCTCCTTTTATTCAAATTTTAATTATGCGACGTGCCCTTCAAGAAAAACTATGTGCTCCAAGGGTGTCACTCGCCTTTGACTTGTTTTGGTAGTTTTCTAACACTTGGAGTCAATACTCCATTCAGGTGACCTTGTGAGACACTGAGGGCCTCTAAGGAATAAGGACCCTAACTTATTATGTGCCCCTTAGAATCTTCACGAGCGATTGTCTCAGTCTGCCCTCACGACATCATGGATCTCTCGAACTAGGCAATCGTTAACCTATAGTCCAAGCCACAATGAGAGTGATAATAGGTTGTGACAGGGTTGTTGCCACACCTGTCCCTCAATATCTAGTTGTTGTGCATGGCCCATTTACTCCTTATGTGAGTTTGATTATGAAACAATTGTCAACCTGCATCCATCAACGAAAAATTGTTAATGATCCATAAACAACTTCATAATATACCCAATCATATATCACATATGCATAAATAAAAATACCCAAACCAATATAGTCCACTCCTTGACTCGATCCTGAGTCCAAGGAGGTCCATTGATGCCATTGGAATCCTTAATCTATTAAGTGTCTTGCACACTCAGAGGAAACTCGTCAATAACATTTGTCAATACATAGATATCAAATAACATAACATCATAAACCATCGATATCATCATAAGAATCCATAAGCGAACAAACTATCATATACTAAAACCAGATCATTTGCAGGAAAGTGTCCTCAAAGAATAAGTCAATAAGATGTGCTCACAAAATCAGGATGTTACATACACCCCCTCTTGTTTTAAACTTCGTCTCGAAGTTTCACAGTACATAAATGCAATAAATGAAGCATCTGACAATATCTAAATGTCTAACTATCAAACAAATATGGAAACTGTTGGCATTTATCATATGTGTCCTCCCAGGTAGCCGAGTGTGGACTATAATTGCCCAACTGGACCTTGACCTTCTCGACTGTTCGACATCGTAGTTGTCGAATACGATGGTATAGAATGCAGATTGGCTCCATCGTGAGCACACCCTCATCCGACACCTGCAAAGAACTCTTGTCAATCACATGTGTAGGATCACTAACATAATGTCTCAAAATGGATACATGAAAAACATCATGCATATGCCTCAAAGAATCAAGCAAGGTTAGTCGATAGGCCATGGGGTCTTTATTTTCCACAACTTCTAAAAGTCCCACAAACCTAGGAGAGATTTGATCACCCTTTCCAAACTTGATCGAACTCTTGTGTAGCTTCACCCGCAAGAAGACTCGATCACCAAATTCATAACTATGGTTAACACGACACGCATCGGTATAACTCTTTTTTCGATGTTGCACTTCTTTAATCCTTTGTCTTATCATTTTCATTTGTTCTTCCATTTCTTGGATCTCTTCTGGTCCTACCAGGACCCTATCCTCAAATTGATCCCAACTCAAAGGCGTCTGACACAGTCGCCTGTAAAGAAACTCAAAAGGTGCCATCTTAATGGTTCTTTGATAGCTGTTGTTGTACTCAAACTCTACCAATGGAAATAAATATTCCCAGTGCTTCTATTGGTCCATCACGTACATATGCAACATATCTTCCAAAATTTGATTTGTTCTTTCTATCTTCTCGTCTGTCTCAGGGTGATACGTTGTACTAAAGTTAAGTTGGGTTCCCAGGGCCTCTGGGAAACTAGTCCAAAATCATCCTGTAAACACCGATCCTCGATCGGATATGACCCTTTTAGGCACACCATGCAATATCACAATATCGCTGATAACAAATATAGCTATGTCTGGTGCTTGATACATCGTACACACAGGGATAAAATGTGCACTCTTTGTCAAAGTGTCAGCTACCATGAAAATTGAGTCGTGCCTCCTTGCCGTCAGTGGAAATCCCACAATAAATTCCATTGAAATGACCTCTCATTTCTATTCCAGAATAACGTCTGGTTGTAGTAATCATGTCGAATGTCTATGTTCAACCTTCACTTGTTGCCATTATAGACATCTCTCCATGTAGTTGACTATGTCCGCGTTCATTCCTTTCTAGAAGAATAAGGGCTTAAAGTATTCCCTCATCTTAGTGACTCTTGGATGAGCCATGCACACTGCTCTATGAGATTTGTTTAATATTAATCTTCTCAAATCACCATTAGGCGATATGTAAATCCGGTTATTATACCTCATTAAACTATCATTGTCTAATGTAAATCTCTCAAAATTTGGTACCAACATTGTGTCTTGTCCAATATTTTCCTTAACCACTTTATACCATTCATCATCACGTTGTATAGTTAGAATCCTTTCTCAAAGATGCATCTGAAGAGGTATCACCGACAATATTCTTGGTCTCCTACTTAACGCATCTTCCACTCTTTTAACCATTCCTTTTATGTAGGTAATCTCAAAATCGTACTTGCTAAGAAGTTCTAACCAGTTCCTTTGTCGCGCGTTCAAGTCACTTTGCGTAAAAATGTGTTGTAAACCACAATGGTCTGTATTCAGTTCTAATTTGCATCCGTAATGTCTCAAAACTCTTAGGGCATACACGATGGCCAACAACTCCAAATCGTGCGTTGCGTAGTTCTCCTCATTCTTTCTTAATTTCCTAGAGATGTAAGTGATCACTCGACCATCTTGCATCAAGACTCTACCTAAGCCTTCCTTGGATGTGTTTGTGCATGCAAAGAAGTCCTTGTCCATGTCAGTGACTTATAGTATCGGCTTTTTCGTCAAAAGTTCCTTGAGCCTTCGAAATGCTTCCACGAATTTCCCTATCCATACAAACTTATTTGTTTTCTTTTTCAATTCCTTAATCGGATTTTCTATCTTTGAAAAACCTTTGAGTAATCATCAATAATATCTAGCTAAACCCATGAATATACGTACTTATGGTACGTTCATCGATGAAGGGAATTCCATAATAGCTTCTACCTTTTCTAGATCCACAATGATACCTTCGTCGGAGATAACATGCCCTAAATAATGAATCCTTGATTGATAAAAAGAGCATTTCGACGGTTTCCTATATAATTTATTCTTTCATAAACACTGTAGTACCAAATGCAAATGTTCATTATGTTCTTCCATCATCCGAGAATATATCAATATGTCGTCAATGAATACTTGAAAAAAAAAATTGAAGTATTCACGGAACACCCCATTTATCAAGCTCATGAATACCCATAGGACGTTTGTCAGTCTAAACGATAAAATGGTAAATTCGTAATGCCTAAACCTCGTCTTGAATGTGGTCTTAGGAATGCCTTCCTCTTTGATTCGTAACTGGTGATATCTTGATCTCAAGTTGATCTTCAAAAATACCGTTGCACCTTTCATTTGGTCAAACAAATCGTCTATTCTTGGCAACGGATATTGGTTCTTGATAATTTCCTTGTTCAATTGGCGGTAGTTAATACATAGTCTCCACAACCCATCCTTCTTCCATATGAAAATAACAGACGCACCCCCAGGTCACACACTTGGACATATAAGTCCCAGGTCCAACAACTCCTTTAGTTGCATTTTGAACTCCTTTAACTCAAGCGTTGACATCTAATAAGGAATTCTTTTTATCGGTTCAGTTCTAGGTTTTAAGTCGATGGTATATGCCATCTCTCTTTCGGGCAGAAAACTTGGTAACTCTTATGAGAACACATCCGCAAACTATCGTACTACCAGAAGGTTTTCTAATTCTTCCACCATGCCCTTGTCATTCAACGCTAAGATTACATATAGCTTGCATCCCTTGCGCATTTTGTTCTGTAGTTTTAGGGAAGAAATGAACCTTAGTAAAACTCCCTAGTTTCTTCCTACAATCACTCATCTTGGTCCCTCATCATCGATCAAACTCAACCATTTCATCTTACATTGAGTATCACATTATGAGATTCCAACCAGTCCGTACCAATCACAATGTCATAAGATTCTAATATCATGATGTATAGGTTGGACTTCGTTAAAAATCCTCCTAGGTTGAGGTTACAGTCCGTAATCTTTCCTCCAATCTTTTTCTTGGCTCCCGAATCCATTTCCATGTAGCTAAATGCATCATGTTCGACTACCATTACCTTAATTTATTTTATCATTGCACTAGAAATAAACATATCTGTAACACTAGGATCTATCAAAATACTAAATGTTTGGTCAGTGATGGTACCTAACATCTCGAGCACAGTCAACTGGTGCTCGGCTTGGTAGTTATTCACCGCTGCATGAATGTAGTGGGCCTTGCCCAAATTTCCTACTGTAGTGTGTCTGGATGACTCAGCTTCTCTAGTCCTCTCAACTAAATAGTCATGCTAGTAATATGGCTCTCAACATGTCCAACATCTAGTACTTCTATTCCCTGAAGTAGAAGTTGTTGGCCCACCATCCTAAAACCCTGGTTTGTTATGTTGAAGAGGCCTAAACTAATGCTACTGCAAATGACATTATTGTTAGTGTTGTGGTCCTTTGTAGGGAGTCCCCTACTCAGGCTTCTATCATCCTGGTGTCATGAACGTGGATCCTCTCAGAGTACCTCAATACCCTGATGGATATCTAGCCAGTGCCTGATGTTGTTGCACACCAGATGCCACATGTCTCGCCAGTCTCATAGGAGTCTTGCTCTGACCCCCATTGATCATCTCTTCCTCAACTATGAGGGCCTTTTGTACTGCATCATGCAATGTCTGAGGCATTAAGATCCTCACCTTCACAAGAATGTTGATGTTAAGGCTGAACACAAACTTGTTGACCTTTAGCTTCTCAGTGTTTAGATGTGTAACATACCTAAGTAGCTCCATGAAATGGGCCTCATACTCAGGCACCATACGACCTCCCTGTCGCAAGGCATTGAACTCATTGAGCTGGTGCTCAATGAATTCCTCTAACAAATACCTCTCCCAAAACCTCTCCTCGAACAGTTCCCATGATACGTCTTCAATGGCCATGTTCAGTTGTGGCAGGAGTGTCTTCCACCATATAAGAGCGCTCCCTTTCAACAAGAAGACCACCATGCATAATTTCATGTTGGAGGTGTAGTCACAAAGTGAGAAGCACATCACCATGTTATCCAACCATGCCTCGGTGGTTGTGCCATCCGTGGCAACCAAGAACTCATGAAACTTGACCTTCTCAAGTTCTTTGTGAAAGCTACCAGTACCGACTAGGGCGTGTTGGATGCTCAGGAGATATAGGCATCCTGGCCTCATCTCTATCTAGACGGTTAATCAAGGCCTCTGACATCCTCTGAAAGGACCTCATCAACCCAACCACATCCCCCACAACAATATTCTTTTGTCCAATGACTTGTTATTCTCCTTGGAGGTTAGACCCCTCTGGCATGGATGCTACTGGAGGCGTCACATCTCCTCCCCTAGCACCACATTGTCTGCCTCTGCAACATCCTCTAACCATTATTATATGTAGGGACACAATTCAATTTAATTAGTGATAAATTATTAGTTAAGTGTTTAATGCAGTGGAAGGCGTAATGATCCCAAGTCGTGGGGTTGAACCTAGATCTGATACCATATGTAACGACTCGTCTGTTACGACTAGGAAAGCGAAGCATAAAAGGTAAAAAACAAAATTGCATTAGGAAATTAACGTCAACAATATAAATCATAACAATGAAAAAATCAACGACATCATAAGTAAAAGAACTACCATCTACTCATCATTGAAATCAATAACAACGCATTCAACACATCAACAAAAAGGATAGCGACACACAAACATAAATAGTGTCATCGCTTAGAACATCACAATCAACTTTAAACAATTTATAAACAATGATTAACCAGATAATGAATATTAAAATGACTACCCGCCCAACCTTCCCTGCAACGTTAGGACCTCGAGGACACATAAGCAATGCTCAAGCCCAGGATCCAATTGATTTTGACCATTTAAGGTCTCAGGGCTGGTGACTTTTTTGAGAAACGAGGAGGTGTCTACATCCCACCAACACAAACCAGTCCAAGAACCAACTATCTCAATCAATCAACATCATTATTATTCATGGTGTAAGTGAATTTAATTACTCCATCATTTACACATATATATAATTCATGACGCATGAGAAATATACTTTATTTCTCGATGTGCAAGAGAATATAAGTAATAAATCAATCATATGACAACATTATTTTAAGGGTGCAATTATAATAAACTTTATTTTCAAGATGCGTACGCTATATAATTACTGAATTAATCATAAATCAACATCAATCAATGCACACATTTAATCTTAATCACTTAATTAAACATACATCATCACTATTCAATGTGCGCAAATAATCCAATTTCTTCGGAAATCATGCATCAACATGGTTCAATGGTGAAATAGAATCTATTAATTTCAAACATGTGAGTAATCACTTACTAAATAAAAAAATATAGCCACATTGTTTTCAAGGCGCACACATGATTTGATTACGAAGTTAGACATAAATAATCATTCCCTCCAGGGTGTAAGGGAAATCAACACGCAATCATTTATACCTTAACATTTTTAGTGGCGCAAGAAGTAAACTACATACATGACCAGTCACTCATCGCCTATATATCATGGCGCAAAATAATAATCAATTAAAATTAAGGCGCAAAAAGTAATCTAATTTATTAATTTCATGGCGCATGAGAATGATCACAAGAAATCATCCATCAACTTTATTTAAGGTGCACAAGTAAATTAATTACCAAATTAATCATGCATCAACATGAATTCAAGGTGCCATGGGATCCACCAATTTATCTTCATAAAAACAATCATTAAGTAATTCATTTTTCTATCTTAAAAGTGATCTATCTAGGTTAAATAGAATATACCTTACTATATATAGGATTTCCACAACCTCTCTATACATCACTATATTTATGTACCATTACAATATCACTCATTCCAATATCGTTATAATTATACAAAAAATTACCATTATTAAAATAATTACATTGAATAAAAATTTACCATTAGTAAAATAAATACATTGATGAGGGATAAATTCATCTATAACAAAAAANTGAGAAACGAGGAGGTGTCTACATCCCACCAACACAAACCAGTCCAAGAACCAACTATCTCAATCAATCAACATCATTATTATTCATGGTGTAAGTGAATTTAATTACTCCATCATTTACACATATATATAATTCATGACGCATGAGAAATATACTTTATTTCTCGATGTGCAAGAGAATATAAGTAATAAATCAATCATATGACAACATTATTTTAAGGGTGCAATTATAATAAACTTTATTTTCAAGATGCGTACGCTATATAATTACTGAATTAATCATAAATCAACATCAATCAATGCACACATTTAATCTTAATCACTTAATTAAACATACATCATCACTATTCAATGTGCGCAAATAATCCAATTTCTTCGGAAATCATGCATCAACATGGTTCAATGGTGAAATAGAATCTATTAATTTCAAACATGTGAGTAATCACTTACTAAATAAAAAAATATAGCCACATTGTTTTCAAGGCGCACACATGATTTGATTACGAAGTTAGACATAAATAATCATTCCCTCCAGGGTGTAAGGGAAATCAACACGCAATCATTTATACCTTAACATTTTTAGTGGCGCAAGAAGTAAACTACATACATGACCAGTCACTCATCGCCTATATATCATGGCGCAAAATAATAATCAATTAAAATTAAGGCGCAAAAAGTAATCTAATTTATTAATTTCATGGCGCATGAGAATGATCACAAGAAATCATCCATCAACTTTATTTAAGGTGCACAAGTAAATTAATTACCAAATTAATCATGCATCAACATGAATTCAAGGTGCCATGGGATCCACCAATTTATCTTCATAAAAACAATCATTAAGTAATTCATTTTTCTATCTTAAAAGTGATCTATCTAGGTTAAATAGAATATACCTTACTATATATAGGATTTCCACAACCTCTCTATACATCACTATATTTATGTACCATTACAATATCACTCATTCCAATATCGTTATAATTATACAAAAAATTACCATTATTAAAATAATTACATTGAATAAAAATTTACCATTAGTAAAATAAATACATTGATGAGGGATAAATTCATCTATAACAAAAAATTCATTAATACAACTTACGATTTTAACAAAAATATTAAACTAAAATTCTTAAATCATTAAATTAAAAAGGAAAAATATAAAGGATTACGAAGACGATAATAAACAAAAGTAAATTGGGCTTATTAATTTTATAAAGAGCTTTAAAAAGATTCTGTGTTTGAAAACTAATTCGATAACTTCAACTTTACACTTCCTATGGATTCAACAGGAGCAACTCCACTCATATCAGAAAATAAACTTTATCTTTACAAGGCCAATGGATAACAGAAACAGTTCCACTCACATTACATAAAAGAGGAGTGTTATGCTCTTACAACGTCGTGGCTTAACATTTGGTCAAGTTTTCTAGGACACCTAGATTCATTGACTCATTTTTTTTATACTGCTATGTTCCCTTCAATACGCACTATATGCTCCAAGGGTGCCAATCGCCTTTGATCCACATTTTAATTACGTGGTGTGCCCTTCAAGATGTACTACATTGATTCGGATTATTTACGACACGAAATGGGAGCGGATATAGAATAAAGAAATGCATAGAGATATCACAGATATCCAATAATATAACATGAATGTATCAGATATGCGACCATAAAAACATAGATACAGTAATACAAGATTTCTATTAATGAAATAAATGTACAGAGACTGTAAACATTCATAGTGAAAGACTTGCTAGAATGGTGGCAGCTTATCTCTGAGAAGAGATGTGATGGCTACTCGCATTCGCAAGAAGATGATTAAAATGAGGCTCTAAAGGCGTTTTTAAAATAAATGGGAATGCCAAAAACCCTAGACATCCAAAAACCTAACCCTAGGAGATGAAGCGCCAAAAGTCATGTGGGCCCCATTTGGGTAAGTTAGTACATCAACTTCCTGAGGTCGTAACTTTTGCATATGATCTCTGTTTTAGGCATATGATAGCTCGTTGGAAAGGTATCATCCAGGAGATTCATTTTGGTGGATCAATAATGACTTTGGCTATCATTGAGAAGCTAGATACCAAAAAACCTTCATTTAGGCCCTCAAAATGGCCTGGAAAGTTAAAAAACTGGTAAAAATAGTAAATTACCAAAATTGCCAGAAAACTGTTTTGAGCCAGTTGAAAAAGGTGGGTGGCCGTCGATATCCACCTATATCAATCCTCCCTCCATAGGAGGCAATGGTATCCATTGTGCTAAGTTTTTGGGGGAGAGGGAAAATCATTTGCTGAATCTACATCTTGCTGAGATTCTTGCCTTGTTGGAGACGTCGCGCTGCTCAATTTGTGGAAGTTTGTCACGAACCTGTTGAGGCTGAGGCTGTTCAACAATTCGAGATACATGAGAGGAAAGTGTGCAGAAGGAATGTTTTCACTTTTATACAACCTTTTTGACCTACTTCTGTTGGATAGAAGGTGCTTGGGGCGAGGCTGAAGTGGTTGCAGTGTCCTTTTGTTCCCCTTTTGAACAGATTGTGAAGAAGCTAAATTTTGCAGTATGAGATACTACCTTGCGACACTGTTTAGGTGGATCAATAGTCAAAACTACCTCTGGTATTTTGTAGATATGACCCCCCTAAGTAAAAATGGCGCTACAGGGTGAGACTCATAAATAGCATGGCGCTTCCACATATATGGCTGGCCCACGAGAACATCACAAACATCCAGTGGGGCAACATCACATAATACCTCATCCTTGAAGGGATGGATTCCATATGAAAATCGACATTGTTGACTGACACGGAGATCTCATCCTTGGCGAAGCCACCCAATGTTGTATGGTTGCGGGTGTGTTCTGCTGAGATTTGGTTCTTCTGGCTTCCACTATCAACAATAAAATGTAGCAGGATCCCCTTTACCCACATCTATGAATGAAAAAGGTGCTCCCCCTCTTCAAGATCTGTTGGTTCTTCTAGTTGAATTGTTGTGGTCGCGACAATAGAATTGGGGTCTACGTCAGTGATATGTCCTTTACTAGTATTTTTAGAATCAGAATCCAAATCAGGGTTCGGCTCCTTGTCTTTTATATCGGCCACCAATGACTGTTTTGAACGACATTCATCGGTGTTGTGCCAGGGGATTTTGTGGAAATCACACCATTTTCCAGTGTCCTTCTTTGTCTTCCTATGACCCTTCTTTTCCTGTGGCTTAGACTGGTTTTCAGAAAGTTGTTTGTTAGGGCCGTATTTATCATACTTTGTTTGTTGCGGATTTGCAGACCCAAACTCTCGTTTGTTCTGGTTCTTAAATTTTTTCTTGATTTTAATAGCATATCGATAAGCAGCACCAAGTGATGAGATGTCCAGAAAATCCATTTCACTTTGGACGTATCTGTGTAGATCCCCACGGTATTTCAGAACCAAATGTCATTCAGAGTCTTTGATACCCAACTTGGTGCGCAAGGTATGGAAGGTATTGGTCAACTCTAGAACTTCTTGGCCCCTCTCTTGTTGTAGTGTGGTCCATCTCATGTACTGGTCCTCATAGTTTCCAACAGGGTAATATTGTTCCTTTACCGCATCCAAAAAAAAGTCCCAAGTGGGCTCGGCCCCATATATTCTAAACACCTCTGTGGAACTTTGCTCCCAGTAAGTTTCCCACCAATGTTTGACATGAGCGAGATATTTAAGGAGTGTGAAGGTGATCTTTTCTCTATCAGAAAAATTGTGAAGAGGGAAATAACCTTCTAGCAGGTTTAACCATTTGTCTACGGCTTTTGCATCTATCTGTCCTTCAAATACAAGAATATCAAAATTAACTTGCACCTTCAAAGGAGAGGTGCCTCCAAAGTGGCCATTTGATGAATATGCATCTATTTCTATCAACAGGCATTGAAGGATGTGGGAAAAATTCTCCATCATTTCGTCCCTCTGTCGCGTGAGAGCTTGCTGAAGAAACATGATGTAGAAGCATCTCAAATGAGATAGCGCGGAGATAAAAGATAGCTAGAAAAACACCCAGCGCAAATTTTGAAAATGTCTTGAAACATTAATGAAGTCATCAAGTGGAGGCACACTTGTATAATGTAAAAGGACCTTGAGCGATCCGCTCTCATCCATAGTAGATAGAAGGCATTTATAATAGCTAATGCAAGTAGATAGAAATTAATGCGTAGATTAGACAGTTTAGAATGAAAGAGGGAAACGAGATATAGACACCCTCATTGTGTATTGTAACAGGAAGGATTTCAATTGAGAGCATAGAGCATAGAAGAGAAGACGCAGAGAGATGTGTAGACAAATTCCATGTACATAAGTTTTGGATTAATACAAAAGGGGCTTTTATTTAAACTCATGGTGTTCAAATATTCTTTGTGTATGTATCGTTGAATGTTATGCTCATGAATGTTTTACTCTTTCTGTCATGCATTTGTTGTTTATGCTATGTGTGTATGATTTCTTGTTAAATGTTGAAATCTGAGAGAGAGAGAGAGAGAGAGAGGGTAAGGGAAATGAGTTTCAATTGTTTCTCTATCTGAGCAAGAGTTCCTGCAAGGAGTGCAGTTAAATTGTCCGCAAGGAGTGCGTTGAAAAAAGGTTCAGAGGTTTGTGTCTAAAATATCAGGTAAGATAGATTTTGTTCTCATTATCTCAGAAGTGCAGCTAGGAACAAGAGTCATGCAAGGAGTGCGCAGGCCGATTAAAGTCTCAGAGTTTGCGAACCTAAGAAATTGTTGAAGGATTACTGTTGCAGGGAGTGCGCAGAGTCGAAGGACTTCAATTCCTTGGAGTAATTGAAGGATTTTCCGCAAGGAGTGCATGCAGGAGTCTTCTTTAAGACTTAGAGTTGGAAAAATCTCAAGAAGGATAACGTCTTTGAAATTGTCGAAGAGAAGCATAGGAAGTCTGTGCATTGGAGCATTGAGAAGGCATCGCAAGTTTGTGTCGCAGGCGGTTAAGTACCGTTGAAAACCACTTTGGTGAAAAATTTGCAGAAGTCCTTGAGAAGGAAGGATAATGGACGGTTGGAACTCTCCATGGAGAATTCGTGAAGTCCCGCAAGCCGTCAGATTTCACTGAGTAGTAGGGGAGTCAGGACGAGTATTTTCAAAGGGTTCAAGCTTAGGAGAGATAGAGTCATAGATTCAAACCAACAAGGGCCGTTGGATTTGCCCGAGTATTTCCATTTCTTGGCTTCGTGTATTGAAGTCCCGAAATCTTTGCATTAAGACTCACGAAGTGCGAAGTCCCGAAAAGGAAAAAAGTCTAGTTGTGGGCCCAGTGCCAGGAATCGTGTCGAGGGTTGACATTTTGGGATTTCGGGAAATAGAGAATCAGGATTTTGGAGTTCGTGGAGCAGAGCTGCATGACATCGCAACTCGTTAACTCATGAAATCCAAATAACCAAAATTGATATCGGGATTCAGGAATTTGGGGTTTGCGTCGACAAGAGATTTTGGTATCGAGAGTCTCGAACTCCCGATACGCGAAAAACGTGTTGACTGTTGGATCAAATGGGGAATCACAGCCGTTGATTTATTTTGGTGACTGAACATCGGAGTTCAAAAATTCAGGTTTTGGAGGTCTGCGGGATAAGACCCTTGATTACGGATTCACGAAATCGCAAAATCCGATCTCCCGAAGTGTAAAGGAGGGAATTACTCAAGGTTAGTTGTGGGTGCAGATTTCCCGAAAGGGAAATAGAAGAGCCTATTGTTGAGAGTTCTTCGGGCCAATGGAAGAAGAGAGTAATTTTCCTCAAGAGAGACAAGTTCGAGACCCAACTTTATATACTCGGACCTCGTCAGGGACATGCACTAAAAAACAATCAAGAGCAGCCTGTTCTGATACCACTGATCTGGATTATTTTTGGCACAAAATGAGAGCAAAGATATAATAAAGAAATTCATAGAGATATCGTGGATATCCAATAATATAATAGAAATGTATCATATATGAAACCATAAACATAGAGATATAGTAATACACAATTTCTATTAATAAAATAAATGTACAGAGACTGTAAAAATACAGAGTGAAAGACTCGCTAGAATGGTGGCAGCTTATCTCTGAGCAGAGATGTAATGGCTACTCGCATTTGCAAGAAGATGATTAAAATGAGGCTCTGAAGGCCTTTTTACAATAAACAAGAATGTCAAAAACCCTAGACATCCAAAAACCTAACACTCGGAGATGAAGCGCCAAAAGTCATATGGGCCCCGTTTGGGTAAGTTAGTACATCAACTTCCCGAGCTCGTAACTTTTGCATACGATCTTCGTTTTAGGAATATGATAGCCCATTGGAAAGGTATCATCAAGGATATTAATTTGGGGGTATAAAGCATGAATTTTTCTATCATTGAGAATCTCTATCCCAAAAAACCTTCATTTAGGCCCTCAAAATGGCCCCGAAAATTAAAAACTGTTAAAAATAGTAAATTGCCAAAATTGCCAGAAAACTATTTTGAACCAGTTGGAAAAGGTGGGTGGAAAACTATATACACTTGGATCATACGTTCTCTAAGGTTTCCAATCACCTTTTGTTATTGGAATAATCAGTAGGTGCGGACACTAATAGATCTCCCTAGATCCACCTGGATCTAGAACAAAACAGGACAACACATGACTCTTTCCCTAAGTTATGACCATTGAATTAGCTAGTAAGGAGGAACAAGTAACATACCTTTGTATTGCTTACTAGGGTCTATGTTTCTCTCACTTCACTCCGGCGCTCTCGTGGGGTCAAGACCAAGACAACACAAACCAACCAAAGTGAAGATACCGAAATGTATTCAATCGTCAACTTATGCATATGATCAAGGAATTACACAATAAAGTAAGAATGAATTTATGGGAAAGGAACATGTCACTGTATCATATTAATCGAAAGTAGAAGATACAACCTGATCACATTGATGTCGCAAGCTTCCTTTCGGTGATTCTTGGTTCCAACACACACTTGCTCGGTCCTTGCATGAAGAAGATCCAATTGCTCTTGATAGACCTAGTAGAGTCTCCAAGAATTTGTTCAAGCTAGGTTCTTCACACAATTCCTTCACCAATTCTTCAATTAATTGTGCTTAACCTTTTCCATGAGAATCCTATCAATATATAGGAGAGGATGAGATGGTTACATGGATGAGAATGATCCCACTAAATCATGGAAACTAGTAAAATGATAACCATTCGAATGCCAACCCATTTTCTAGAAGATTCCCTTCTAGAACCCTCGAGACTTCTTCCTTTTTCCAAGCTTGAGAACAAGTTCACACCCTAGGTATGGAGAATAGCGTGAGAAGTTCGCACCCTATCTGAAGGTGGCCTGCAAGAATGGGCCATTCTCACACCTAGGCTATAAGCAGCCTGTGAACTCTCTTTAAAAGTATGTTTTCTGGAAGGAAATAAATGCCACTTTTCTCAAGAGAAAGTTCTTGTTAGGAGCCTGAGTACACCATCGTCAATACACCATCAAGATGACCAAAATCATGGGTAATAGAATGCCCCCCAAAGTATGAGTTCGGAATCATTGGTAGCCAAAATACTTTGTAAACTACGTGTGTGTGTCGGAAACCAGGAGCGTACCTAGTCGAAAACCTGCAAACAACCAAGCATCTACATAATATCATACTAGTTTAGAGGTAGGTATTCCCATACTCAGATCACAAACTGATGACATTATAAACATAGGTCATGGCCACCAATCATACACCGTGGATCCATGCCGTCAAAATATCGCATAGCCACCAAGAATACACTGTGGATCCATGCAAGAAAATTTAAATTGAGACGACATAGCCACGAGACATACAAAGTGGATCTATGTGTCGGCAAATTATACATATTCCATTGCAACCTAAACCAAAGAGATAATATCAAGGGTCTTCAAACCTGTCACCTGAAAGTACGAATCTAACCATGTGATTACATGCGCTGAATTCGAACATGGTAGAAACCACTTGATTACCGGTCATTGATAATATCGTTAACAAGTGAGAGGGAAATCACCATTAATGTCAATGACTCCCAAGGTACACTAGTACAATCCACCGAATGTGAGTAAATGGGTTGAGGTCGAACATCCAACAAAATCTCCCGATCAGGGGTCAATGATGAAAACCCACTGTCGAAAGCGAGGAAACCTGCCATTGAGGCATGCAAGTTCCAAGGTACCAAATAATTTCTAAGTCTTGTTTCCGGATAATGAGTTGGAGTCGATAGAACAAAACTCATCACAGGAGTGCCTTGATGTATCCCGCATCAATGACACGAAATGAGTAACAGATTTTGAAGGTGAAACAGAGTATGATGTAAGTTGGACTGGACACGGGGAAGGCCAACATGGAGAGAATGGACAACTGTAGATGGTCGACTCAATAGAGGTCTCGGATGAACTTCTCTTGAACATATGAATGACATGACCAATGTTTTGGCAACATTGACTCAAAGACGACTCAAGATATGACCTTGTAGCAAATCGAATGAGAGACAAATGGATTTCCCAAACTAGCTTCAGATAATGAATAGGGGGGTGTCATGTTCAAGAGTGTCACTTACTGCCAATAATACGAATATGAAAACACATCCCTTTCCCAAATTTTCCTCCACCATTTCTGGCAAGTACCTCTTTATTTTTACGCAAGCTTGAGGAGTATAACATATGCTTGTTGATGTAAGCTCATCCTTCGGATGCGTCCTTCGAAGTATGTTTAATGAACCCTAGGAAGGAGTGGTTCGGTCCCATTACGGGTCTGTCGATGTTTGTTTAACGAGTCCAAAGATAGAAAACTCGAAGGATTTTCATGGTTATAGAGTCTCGAAAAACACTTAAAAGAGAACTCTCTCAGTTCCTTTTTCATAAAATAGTCTGATGAGACCGAAAAAGAGATAAATTATCGCTCAACAGACACTTTCTTCAAACACTTTAACGAGTGTGAAAAGAGGAAGGTCGCTCGACAATCTTTTCATGTTTAGAGAGTCTGAAAAGAGCTTAAAGAGGACTCCAGGGGGGTTTCTTTTTTGTATAACCTTGTTGAGCCCGAAAAAGTGATAAAAGTGTGCTTGATCGCATTCTCATGTATTTTCGAGTGTGAGAACGGACAAAGACCAAGCTCGAGGTTTTGTGCAAAAACCATAAAAAAAAACTCAATCATGCAACGAAAAAGAAAATAAATATATGTATCCCAGTACATAAATGTCAAAGTCATCATGTCTGCAAAAGTCCCACTTATAAGGGTATTAGGCATTAGGTTTAATAAATAAAACAATTATAAAAACCCAACAAAAATGGTAAAAGTAAATATAAGTGGGTAAAAGTTCTTTTTACCATAGTCATTGTAACTTTGCAAATATTTTAGCCCAAAAACCCCTCTTTTGCCCTTGAATTTTGACGCTCGATTGTGGGAGGTATGAGCATCCATTCGATGAACCATCTCCGACAGTGAGGTAAGCTCCTTGTCTTCTATCATTTCATGGTTCAGGTTTTTCATTTTCATTGGTAAAATTCATGTTTTTGAGTTCGTTTTAGGGGTTAAATTTGCGCTCAGCCATTCTTGCAGGCCAGCCACACAGGACCTGTGAGAATGCCTCATTCTCGCAGGTGGCCCCAAAGGCACCTGTGAGAACCTTGCACTGTGCCTAAAGGGCACCTGCGAGAACCACAAAGTGAAAAATTTCTTTGAAGTTTGCTCAATGAAAAAGATACCAAGTCTTGAAGAGAGTTGTTGACCTTCTTCTTATGTATCTTATGCAGGCATTGTAAATTCTAACCTTGTACAATACCTACTGCAAACTGATATTCAGAAAAGAATAGAAAAGATACAATGGAAAATACAAACATTACACAAAGATTTTTCACCTGGAAACCCAAACCGAGAAAACCAACATATATTATATTCATACATTGTGTTACATTGTTTACAATACAATATACATATAGTAGCCAGCGGCATCCAAAACCCTAACCCAATGACCTGAATTAGTCCAAAACCCTAATTCCTTAACCGGAAATAGAAAACCATCGGCAAAAAACCATGTGCCGAAAAACCACCTAATATCATGTGGTCCCGGAAATATGTCGTCCCGGTAATATGTCGTCTCGGAAATATGTCGTCCCGGAAATATGTCGTCCCGGTGGAAATATGTCGTCCCGAAAAACCAAATCAGAAATTTAACAAAACCAAATCAAAATTGTTTGATGAACAAGAGGACAACCTTGATGCACATAATATGGTTGTCATATTTGAAGATGTTCAAATATGTATGAATGTTTATATTGAGATGCATGGAAATATGGACAAACCTATTGCTGTGATTTCATTTGAAAAGACTCTTATGATTGAAGAAGTATAGCAAGAACAAAAAACACTTGTTAGGGAAACTTGTTTTTCTGTCTTAAATCCTAAAAAAGAAATGTGCCCTCATGTGTTTCATGATCCCATGGCATGCTAAATAGAGGATATTTGCAATTAAAATCTACAGTTGGTGGTGGGTTATGAGCTTAGGAATGAAAGAGATGAGAAATCAATGGTAGTATTAGATATGGATTGCTTTATACCAGAAGTTTCATTTCAGTTAGAACTATTCCTTGATTCGGAATGTTGTTATTCAAAACATTTTCAACATATTTTTCAGCCTTTTGATGAAAATCTACAAGATGAATCACCTCAGAATAAGGATGCAGAGGAAGAAATGATATATGTCTATGATTTTACACATGTTTTGGAAGATCCCTTTGTAGTTTTTCTAGAAATGATAAACAACAATAATATTTTTGAGATTCTAAGATTCAGATCCAAATGTAGCTTCTCAAATGAGTTGTTGATAAACAAGATTTGGAACAAGAATGTGAAAATTAAATGAGGAGTAGGTAAAGCACTAGAATTTTCATTTCAATTGATTGGTATTTCATTTCAGCAGTTAGGATAGGTAGGTGCGAATAAGCTTGGTGATCCGACATTTTTCAAATTTAGAATTTCTGAATAAAGTACTCAGTTAGAGTTTTAGCAGTGCATCTGGCGTTCAATTTCTAGGATAGAATAAGGAAAGCACCTATTTTGGTAGGATCACATGGATGAGGCACCAATTCTATGTGATCTTTGCTACCTTGCAGGGAGGATAGCATCCCCATTTGGAGCCTATGTTATCACTGTACTAATTTCTTGTAACCCAAAACTCAAGATTCAGCAAGGCACCAAATCAGTATAAAAGAGTGATACACTAGCGGGCTAAGTATGATTGAGATATGATATTGATTGGATCCAATGAACTGGAAATCATGGGAGTGGATGATCGACGGTCGTAATATGTATCGGGCCCAGAACTAGCTTGAGGTTTAAACCCTTGAAGTCGGGTCAATCCAAATACCATGGTTTTGCATCGAAGCTACGTGGTTCCCCTAGACGGATATCCGGGGGAAAATCAGTTGAGATCGAAACTGTTAAAATACACCCTGATGTCACATGTCAATACATCATTGAATATCTCACATCCAGAGATTGCATGTGGAAAAGGAGGGTTGAAGGATAGTCAAATCACCTCGAAGCACTTGTCAGAGTATTTTTCGTCTGTGTGATGCTAAGTGAATGCCACCAAAGGATTGATGTGAAAGCCCATCATTTGAACACAAAGGCCGAATGTGATAAGTCATATTCCTCACTAGTACCTTATTCAATAACATATGATTGGTTCTAAATGACTACTGCCTTTAAAAATGAGTATGACATTACTCTGTTTTGGGCAATTGACGTTCCATTCCTAAACAAGATAATTACAAACCGAATCATCTTCTTAATTTCTGTAAAAATAAGGGAGATAAGATCATATTTTCTGGAAAACCAGGAATGATGGATAAGATAGATCAAATGGTCCCCAAAGAACCAATATTTTCAACTAATATGACAAATTTATCATTGAAGAAGAAATAGCTAGTTGCATGGATATTAGCAATGAAATTTCATACAAAGTTTCTTGAAGAGACAAAAATGGATAAAGAGGTCAGATTAAATCCCATCATGAAGGATTTAATCATCAACGAATATGAAGATGAGCACCATATGCAAGATGTCAAGAGGAATCATAGCAAGATATATAGGACGAAGATTAAAGCTGAGATTATTGAGAGCGTTGGAGAAAACAAGCCTGCATGGCTTGACACTTTGAAGGAAGAAATTGCTAATTTGAAATAGTGTTCAAGCTAAATTAAGTATGTTTCAGAAAATTTTGTAATGATATAGACATGTGGCGTTCAATGCGAGAATCTCAAATATGTCAATTTTGTTTATAACGCTCCCTGTAAAGTAGGATTACAGTTTTTATACATTACTCCTTTTTGTAACTGATTTCTATTTTTAGGACTGTGGGGAAGTTGATTCATTTTGAATCCCATATGTAGTTTGTCTATATATATATTATTCCAAAGATAAATGAAAGGGATTGATCGGAGAGGGAGCTACCCTCTTAGCAGGAGGACATTGTAATTGCCTAGAGCTAAATTGAATATATAATGAAGAAGCATTATGATTTTTTTATGAAAAGATTCTAATGGCTGTGATATGAGTTTTGTTTTCTCTCATAGTGTGTATTTCGTGTGTCTTTAAAATTCCATCTACATTTTCTTCTGTTTAAATTGGAGAGTTAAAGGTCCAGAATTTGTCTGATGATGCTCTCAGCCTAAGTAATTTAAATTGTGTAATTTTCTCCCTAGATGATTCAGAATTCATTTCAATAGTACTTTGATGCAGTTATTTGTTTCCCCCTTCTTCTTACCACTCTGCTTAAACTCAATTTATAGCTTAGATTCATTGCCTCATTTAGCCTTTCTCCTCTGAAGATTTCTAAAGGCCTCCCATTGCCTTATTATTTTTCTACTCCATATCCCTAAGTTTTCCTCCCCTTCTCCACCAAAATCCTTATCAAAATCCTCCAAAACAAACCAAATCTAGCCACTGATTATCAAATAAATACCCAGTGACATGAGAGAGCCCTCTCTGAGCTGAGAAGGCTAGTGCCCAGCTCTAAATTAGGTTGAAACAATTACCTCTGTCATTTGTCTATCAGTCAGACAAAATTTACAGAGTGTTAACAAAACATGTGGCATTGAAAAGGGGTAAAAACACTCCCTATACATGGGAAGCGGGGATTTGATAGGAGATCAATGCTCCCTATACATGGGTAGGGGTGCGTTGACCTTCAAAAACCCTCCAAAAATGGTAAAACTTCTAGGTAAAAGGCATGTTTCGATATTTCAAATGATAGTTTCTTCCTCCAAAATGACTTAGGGATTATGACAAATGTTATTTCATGGTTTCAAGGGGTTACGACACTTATTAAAGTGAATATGACACTCAGTAAGGTGCATACAACACTTGACGGAGTGCATTTGACACTTAGTAAGGTGCATATGACACTTTACGACACTTGTGACACTTAGGTGTAAATAGGTGTGACACTTAAGTGTGAAATTCTGGTGTGTAACAATATCCTTGCATACTACGTCCTATTAATGAGTCATCCTATACCATCCTATATCCTATAGGCTCTATTGTATCCATCACTCTATTGATGTCTCCTGAACCTGTATCCTAGAGAATGTCCATGTCTATAATATATTTGTCCACCCAATACATCGATGCATATACTTTCTTGCGGCTTGGTCTGCAAGAAATGTGCTCAAATATATCCTTCATATTTAATCCTTGAGACTTTAGTGGGCTCTTTGATATAAGCAATTCATGATCCTCATCATGCAAAATCAGTGCATGGTAAAAACCCTCTATGTAAAACCACTCCTCAAAAACCTACAACTTTGAATGATCCTCATGCGATATCATCACAAGAGGCTCTGCCCTCAGATCATGAGTGCCACTCACACCCTCATGTGTTACAACTACCAAAGATGATGGAGTATATGTTGCTATCAATGATGAAGAGTGTTCTAAAATAAGTTGGTAACAAATATCCTCAAACTCCCTATCCTTTTTTTCAACGAACCTAAGCAAGGTCCCTATCAATGAACAACTGTAAGTAATCATATTTTTTTTTCTAGTGCCTCTTTGATGATTCACAATTAGGTACTTGTAACTCCATCTACAATTCCCTTTCTCCTCCTCTCCAGCTAGTTTTTCCACATAAGGTCTTAAATAAATTTATGAGTACCAGTTTCCCTCATCAACACCTGCACAATTTGTTCCCATGTGACCAATAGTTGGTTCTCCAAATCATGCAATGTTATCTCATCAACATGGCATGGGTTATCAAACGAGGGACCATCTGACTCACTATTTGATATTGTGCAATGATGGGACTCCTCATACAAGATTCCTGATTTGTCCACCAAATCAACCCTTTTGTTGGCATCGTCCATGCATATCTCCCAACCTTTGGCATATTCTATTACAATCACACATGCATAATCATAAATGTCATAAATAGGATGGGGTGTCAAATCCATGTCATAGTTAGGTGATAGCACTCTTGAACCATACTCATCACCAACATCATACACAGGACCCTAAACATTGGTTGATTAGAACATCTTCTCATAGTCATCATAAGTAGTACAAGATTTTCTATCCTCATCCTCTCCATCCAGCACACTAGTGTCATCGGCCTCATCAATTAGTTCAGATGATGAATCACATGCTACTATTTGGTATTCCTCTATGCACGTCTCCTCTGTATGGATAGATGCATGCTCCACCTTACATCCTTCATGATCATCCTTATTTACTTCTTTTATTGTGCTTTAAAAGTAATCCTCATCCAAATCCTTGGGCCAACGTCCATACAAGATAGTGTAAAATATTTTAAAGGGAAAAGATGCACAAATTTCTTCACTCAATGTTAGATACTCTTGAAAGTAAGGCATGATTTTTTTACCTCTAGCATCCCCTTGTCTCATTGAATAATTTTCCAAGTTTTATCCATGAATTCTAGAGTTGTCTTTATTTCCTTGTCCATGGAATGCATTGTTGATTTATCCCTTCTTTGTAACCCATTCATGTCTTATGCAATCACAGGCTCGGAATATCAACAACTCTAATACATGTCCCCAATGGGAATATGCTTGGAAAATAATGGTTTTATGTTGATCCAAAATATATTGCAGAATTAAATGAATACATATTATTATCAATATATGCTTAACAAAGAATAATAGATATATAGTAAAACTGGTTTCTATTCAATAAGGAAATAAGTTGAAACTGTAAAATGCAGTGGAAACAAGCTTGCTAGAATGGTGGCATCTTATCTCTGAGAAGATATGTTATGGCTATGCTCATTCACAAGAAGATGATTACAAAGAGGCTCTGAAGGCCATTTTACAATAAACAGGAATGTCAAAAACCCTAGACATCCAAAAAACCTAACCTTAGGAGATGAAGTGCAAGAAGTCATGCGGGCCCCGTTTGGGTAAGTTAGTACATCAACTTCTCATGGTCATAAATTTTTCATACGATCTTCATTTTATGCACACAATAGCATGTTGGAAAGGTCTATCTGAGGTCTATTATGATTGTGGTGAGCCCTAAAAAACATTGTTTAGGGCCTCAAAATGGCCCCGCAAGTCAGGGACCCGAAAACTAGGGAAAAAATTGCCAAACTGGAAAATTGCCAAAATGAGGCAATTGGAATAGGTGGGAGGCCACTAACATCCATCTGGATCAGACGTTCAATATGTAGTTCTAGTTATGTTATTCTCAAAACACATATGTTGTTAAGATGACTGACGACTTTCTACAAACATTTTTCTCATAACCCATAGATAGAAATTTTTACAAACATGTTACATTCAATCTAAATACACCAGAGAATAGAAGAGATACTATGAAAATTTATTAATAATGTAATATTGATCACAAAATATAATGTCTAGGGTTGTCGTAGAAGCTATGAAAAATCAGCAAACATACAAAATTGAAACCAAAACATGATGTAGTGCCATAATCTCTTCTAGAAGATAATTCCTCCTCCATTATATAGAAAGACTAACTCTAAATCTCCAAACCCTCTTTAAGATGATACAAAACCACTATGATGGTTCTCCAAGTCTCAATACCTTGCTATAGATGATACCAAGCTACTCTGATACTAATTACAATGATTTGATTGTCGCACCTAATTATCTCTGCAACTTTAGTTTGCAGAGGTCTTCATGGGACAGAACTGGATAAACGACAGTGCCTCCTAGGATGAGGCTAGATTATAGATGATGTGTCACGAGACCCATTGTACTCATCATATGGTAATGCCACAACAACTATGCAAAAAATGGATCCATCCCTTAGAAACTATGCAAACCTCTTAACCACTTTGATGATGTCACGGTCACCACCAAAAACCCCATGGATCTATACCTCCAAATTGATACCAAACCACAAATGAATCCTAGTTGAATATCTTGGATGGATCCGCCTCCTTGTATAGCTATGGTGTATATTGCACCACTAAAAATAAACTGTAATGGAAGGTTTTTACTAAACCCTAACAAAACAATGGCTCCAAGAGCACTCCAAATAAGATGTCAAAATCATAATAATGAGGAAAGGTGAA
>ML807533.1:274668-322003 GCA_009831015.1 Picea engelmannii | reverse complement strand
GAAGAACTAAAAATTTGAGTGGACTCCAAATACTCAAAAGGATTTTGTAGACATAAAGCATGCTATCAATATCAGTATTCTTCTTGTAAGTCCATACTTCAAAAAATATTTTATACTTTATTCATTTGCTTCAAAAGAGACAATTTCTTCCATACTTACACAAAGAAATTTGAAAGGATATGACCTTCCAAAATCATTTATGAGTAAAAAATTACATGATTATGAACTAAATTATTCTAACATAGAAAAAAACACTTTTTCTTTGGTAAAGGTAGTGGCTCATTTCATAACTTACATCTTTTCAAATGTCATATCTTATGTATCACATCCTGTAGTTAAAATGTTACTTAACCAACAATTTAGAGAAGGGATATGGGAAAATTGGTTTTCCAAACTTAAAGAATCTAATATGGATATCAAACCTCTCAAAGATATCAAGGGAAAAAGATTGTGTAAGTTAATGATTGGTATTGAAGTTGTAATCATTCCTCATTTGAATGATGTACCAACACAAGATGTATCAATATCAAGATTTGAATCATACAAAGATATCATTTTTTTGTCTCAAATTCGAACAATTTCCTATTGAATGCCTTCTAAGGAGAGGGACCTAAATATGAAAACTAATCAATATGTATTAATTATATGGAACACTTTTTTGAAGAAATTTTGATGGTGAAATATTGAGATTCCTAGACCACTCAAAATCCTATGAAGTACTGCAAGAATTTCATGAAGGAGTTTCTGGAGGTTATTTTGCACCAGTGGTAATTGCACACAAAATCATCAAAGTCAATTATTGTTGGCCTGCAATGTTTAGGGATGCTTATGAAATGATAAGGAAATACCTTCCTTTCCCAAAAATATCTAGAAAAATGAAGAGAGGATATATTCCTTTAAAACCCATTTCAGCTGAAGCACCATTCGTACAATGGGGACTAGATGGCATTGTTCAAATCAATCCAAAATCCAATAAGGTACGTGCATACATTATCATTTCCACTGATTATTTTACAAAGTTCCAGGAATCAATAGATTTAAAGGATGTTGATTCATAACAATTGATTCTTTTCAAAAGGATAACATTTTATCTAGAATTGGTGTTTCTAAGAAATTTATAATAGAAAATGGATCAATTTTCATCGGAACAAAATTCATATGTTTTTTTGGTGAGTATGAAATTGTAACATCCCACTCTGGCGCACTGAGCGAACTTATTCTTTGAGGACACTTGCTCGCAAGTGATCTGGATTATTATGATATTAAAACATTTGACTTTGATTATGATGTGTCATGGGTAGATGACATGTTGTTTTACTGGATTGACATAGACAGGTGCTATTGAATCGGTTTTACTGAGTGTGCAGGGTTTTGGACCTTGAGAATGTAAAGGCATCGATGGAACCCCTTGGAATCCAGATCGAGTCAGGGAGTGTGCTATTGGGGTTTGATTGATTTACTGTGATATTAATACATTTTGATTTGATGTTGTGATGTGGACATGTTCTGACATGATTTGTTGATGATGCAGGCTGACGATAGCTTTCCGACCAGACTCACATATGGAGTAAAGGGGTCCTAAATGACTACTAGAGAGGTTGAGGGAGAGGTGTGGATAACAGCCCTGCCACAGCCTACTAGCACTCTCGCCGTGGCTTGAACTGTAGGTTAATGATTACCTAGTTCGAGAGGACCCACGATGTCATGAGGGAAGACTGCGACAGTCGCTCACAATGATTCTAAGGGGCACGCAATAAGGTGGGGGACTTATTCCTTAGAATCCCTTAGTCTCCCACAAGTTCACCTGGTGGAGTGTTGACTCCAGGGGTTATTGATGTCTACCAATCAGTCAAGAGGCGGGTGGCACCCTTGGAGCACGTGGTGCATCCTGAAGGGCATGTCGCACAAAAGAAACAAAAGAGGCGAGTGGCACCCTTAGAGAACATGGTGCATCCTGAAGGGCACATCACGCAAAAGAACAAAATAGACAAGTGACACCCTTGGAGCACGTAGTGCGTTCTGAAGGGCACGTCGCGTTGATGATGATAAATGAACAAACCTAGATGGCCCTAAGACAAATATCTCATTAAGAAATTTTAAAACAACTTCCCTAATTAAAAGCTCACCCAGTTCAAAATCTAAGTCCTAAGTCTAAAACTTCGCTAGGGGTAAAATTCTGTCTACCCTTAAGGAACTATCTCTATAAAAATAAAGTAATCAAAAGTTAAAATAAAAACCCACTTGAGTAATAATTTTGGTCTACATGGATGTAATGGGAAGGCTCTGCAACTAGGAGACAAACCCTAGCATACTGATTTTTCAAATACCCGTGATTCGCCTGATGCGCACACTGACGCCAGAGCACTGAACGCCAAATACATCGATCTGCAGACTACAACTCAGCACGGTCCCTGTCCGCCTTACAATGAGCTCGGGGGAGGGGGGGAAACCCCCCTCGTACAGCGACATCGCTGCTAACGACAAGGCAGGGTCCCGCGCTAAAAGGTCGGCCTTCGAACCACCGGAGCACATGCGGGAGCAGCTGTTTACCCAGGAACAAGCTTTCAGCAAAGAAATGGAGATGGAACCAAGTACATCTCACACGCAAGCTCCCAAAAACTGGCTGCCAGGTAAGTGCATCCCTCAACTGGACAAACCGCCTCTGTACCAAATAAAATCGACTAGGGTGGGGGAACACACCCAGTTTATGATAGAACACGCACTGATAGGTAAATTCTTGGGCCTTTGGCCAACTGAAAGAGACCTTGCTCGTTGGATCAAAGAATGGTGGAACCCTAAAGGAGACTATGAGGTCCAGCTCAGCTCCAAGGGTTTTTCACAATCATACTATACAATCTTGAAGACAAAGACAGAATATTTGACAATGGACCATATTTCTACAACTCAGCGGGCCTTTTTCTAAGATTCTGGACTGATAGATTCAACCCAGAACAGGAAGACTTCACAAGAGCCCCGGTCTGGATCAGGCTCTATTCCCTGCCTCAGGAATTTTGGCTAGAAGAAATACTTATGGGCATAGGGAACACGGTGGGTCAATATGTTAAGGCGTCAGAGACCACAAAGATAAGAAAGTATACATCATACGCCCGCATCTGCATCTATATGGACATATCGAAGGCCTTTCCAGGCTCCATCACTCTAGAATACCAGGATGAGGTCTGGAACCAAACAATCGACTACGAGCATATACCCTTTCGCTGCAGGAAGTGTCACGAACACGGTCACCTATTCAGGGACTACCCCTTGAACGCCCCAGCCCCTAAGCCCTCTGAAGCCAAGCAAAAGGACGGTTTCACCAATGTCACAGGAAGGAGGAAAAATCCTCCAAGAAAATAGAACCAGAATTCGGCCCCAAAGGCCACCTCCAAGAACTCATTTGATGCCCTGAATCAGTTAGCGAAAGAGAAGAATCCACAGAACCCCCCCCAAGCCTCAGAGAAAGGAAAAGGCAAAGGCCCGGAAGTGCCACACCCAACACATCCAAAGGAATCAACTCAGTCAACTCAATCTGGCAGGGAAGAAGATACTAATATGATCATGGATGAAACGGATTTGGCAGATATTGACCTAGAACAACTGGAAGCAGCACTCAATCAAAAGGACCTACAGCACGTCCCAGTGGATCAGCTAAGAAAAGTGCACAAAGTGTTTACAAACTCATCAGCGGGATCAACAGCCAGGCTGGGCATCTCGGCAGATCTGACTATCGAGAAAAAAAAACCACCAAGGAAAACAGAAGGCGCGGCCGTAAGCCAGCTCAGCAACTTATTAAGGAAGCAGGGCACTTAATGATCAATTCTGGACAGATACAGAGGCTTTCAGAGGGATATCTCCACCCCCCCCATCATCCTCATGATGAATATAATATCTTGGAATATTAGGGGACTCAATGGAAGATCCAAGCAGCGGATCCTCTGAGATTGCATTAAAACAAAGAATCCAGATATCTTATTATTGCAGGAACCCAAATGTGCAGGGAGGGAGGCGGAGAATATTTTTTGAAACAGCTGGAAGAATGGAGAGTTCCTTTACCAAGATTCAGTGGGGGTGGCAGGAGGACTTGCCATCCTTTGGAACCCACAAATGGTTACTCTACTTCATCCCTTCTCCACCAGAAATACTATAACAACCCTCTACAAAGAGGTGGCCTCCACCAAGGATGGCGCGATCACAAATGTTTATGGACCGCAGTCTATGCAAGATAAGGAAATATTTATTAGATCTCTTCAATATGTACAAATCCTAATACACACTCCGCACTGGATAATCAGAGGCGACTTCAACATGATCTTAACGCTGGAAGAAAAAATAGGGGGCTCAAAGAGGTTGGAGCAGGACAGCGGTATGTTCAAAACCCTAATAGAACAACTGAACATGGTTGACATGGAAAACCGGAATGGCATCTTTACCTGGTCCAATAAAAGAACAGGGCACCAACACGTGGCTTGCAGACTGGACCGTTTTATAGTGACCGAGGCTCTCCTTGAGAGCGACCAGGCGTTGGAGGCAAATATTGTCCCGAAAACAGGGTCGGACCACTGGCCCATCGTCTTTTGCATGGACCAGGGCTTCCCACCGAGGCCCAAACCTTTCCGTTTTGAAAAGTTTTGGCTCTCTCACCCAGACTTTCATCAATTAGCTCACACCTGGTGGGCCCAGGCAGAAATTGAGCATGGCACTCATATGTACAAACTCCAGCAGCGCCTCAAGAATTTCAAGTGGTACCTAAAACAATGGAATAAATCCACATTTGGAGACATTCTCCTTAGAAAGCGGGAAATAGAGGGGCAATTAGAAGAACTCCAGCGCACTTTCATAGCAGGAAATCGAACGCAGGATCTGGCGAGGGAAGAGGAACAACTGCTAATGAAATTAGAGACTTGTAGAGAACAAGAAGAGATCCTGTGGAGGCAAAAATCCAGGGTCCAATGGTTAAGGAGGGGGAGCGCAACAAAAAATTCTTCCACAGGGCGATGACGCATCGGCGATACATTAATCGCATCTCCCAACTGGAGGACGACCAAGGTGTCCCAATTAGAGAGCATGACAAAATAGCGGAAGCGCTTAATTCCTTCTATCAGGATCTCCTAACAGAGACCAACACAAGCAGGGGGGAGGCCATCCGAAAAGTCACCTGGCATATACCACGATTGATCAATTTGGAACAGAATAATGCCCTGATGAGGCCTATCACTCAGACTAAAGTGGACTTGGCTATAAGGGACATGCCCCCAGGGAAAGCACCCGGACCCGATGGCTTCACCACGGACTTCTTCCATCACTACTGGGACATGGTTAAGGAAGATGTTTGGTTGGCAGTTGAAGAATCCAGAATGTCTGGACAAGTTCTATCGGCTTTAAATGCAACCTTCATCACTCTCATACCCAAGGAGGAACGGGCCACACACCCGAAGCAGTTCCGTCCAATCTCCTTATGCAATGTCATCTACAAGATAATTACGAAAACCATTGCTAATCGCCTCAAACCGCTCCTGCCGTTTATCATTTCAAAGGAGCAGTCTGGCTATGTGGAAGGGAGACAAATTATGGACAGTATCATTCTAGCCAACGAGGTGATCCACTCCCTGAAGACAAGCAAAACACCAGGTATGCTCATTAAACTTGACCTTTCAAAATCTTTTGACAGGTTAAGTTGGCAATACTTGAGATCGGTTTTGGATTCCTTCGGCTTCTCGAAAGACTGGGTGGACTGGATTCTCAAGCTAACCACTTCCTCCTTTTTCTCAATTCTTGTTAACGGCACACCCTCTCGACCTTTTCGCTCTACCAGGGGAATCAGGCAAGGTGATCCTTTATCTCCTTTCCTCTTTGTGGTTATGGCAGAAGGCCTTGGTCGATATCTAAAAGCAGCAGTCCTAGAAGGAACGCTTGAGGGACTGCCACTCCACAATCTGAACCCGGTGCCCTCGCACAGCCAGTTTGTCGATGACACTCTCCTTATGAATACTCCGACGGCCAGGGAGGCAACCAAGTTAAACTTAATTCTCTATGAATTCTCGGATGCTTCAGGTATGTTGCTCAACCTGGATAAGTCCAAACTTTATTTCTTCAACACGCCAGTTTCGGTTCAGGCCCACATCTCTAGACTTCTTGGCATAGAAAGATGCTCCCTCCCCTCCACCTACTTAGGCATACCTCTAACTGGAGAAGCGGCAAGATCTATATCTTGGGATAGCCTACTATTATCCATTGCTAACAGGATGAATAGCTGGACCTTCTGACCTCTGAACATTGCGGCTAGATTAGTTCTACTTAAATCAGTCCTGCAAGCTCTACCCACCTACCTCTTCACTGCTTTGGCTGCACCCATTTCGGTCATCAAAGCCATCAGGAGTCTTCAATGTAATTTCCTATGGAAGGGACACCAGGGCAATAAAAAATGGGCCCTTGTGGGCTGGGATAAGGTATGCCGACCTAAAAAATTCGGAGGACTGGGCATTCGGGATCCGGGGAAAATGAACCAGGTCATGGGAGCCAAGATGTGGTGGAGATGGTTGCAACACCCAAACGATCTCTGGGCACAACTTTGGAAGCAAAAATATGCACCCACAGTCCAAAACGACCAGCTAATCAGATTCAACGAGCAGAGGCAAGGGTCCAATATCTGGAATACGGCTTGGAGGAATCGCTCCCTCATACAACAACACGCCTTCTGGGAAGTAAGGAATGGGGAAAGTGCCCTATTTTGGCAGGAATCGTGGCAACAGCTACCCCCTCTTGACGCACTAGAAAGCCTTCACCCTCTGAAAATCAAGCTGCAGCAAAATGGCCTAAAAAAGGTTAAGGACTTCTGGCTCCCAAATCACGGGCGACAACAATGGAGGCCATGGAAGACCAGCAAAACAGACCTACAGATTGGGGAGGACCTCGACCTTCTACCGTGGAAAGAATGTATGCAACTCAGAAAGATTCCTTTTAAGGACGGTAGGGATATTCTACGATGGGGGCACTCCACCTCAGGAATTTTCTCCGTCAAAGAGGCTTACCACCTCCATTCGAACCCTCTGAATCAAGCCCCTGAGGGCATATGGAGCAAAGTCTGGAAACCTTTTCTCTGGCCCAAAATCTCTCTTTTTCTTTGGTTAACAGCTCAGAACCGCATCCTCACTTGGGAAAATCTCATTAAGAAAGGCTTCATTGGCCCCTCTAGATGCCCCCTTTGCCAACAAAGTGAGGAAACTATGGAACACCTTCTAAACAATTGTCACTACAATCAACAGATCTGGGAATGGGGAGCTCAAGCTATGCGCCATTCCCAGTGGAATCATGGAAGTATCAGGGACACTCTAGCCAATTGGGGAACCGGCCCCTTTCACAACCCTATTCTCCAGCGCATTTGGCAATTGCTCCCTGGCTTCTCCCTATGGACAATCTGGAAGGAAAGGAATCAAAGAATTTTCAACTCCAAACCTTCCCCTTCAACCAGCACCTGGGAAAAAATCAAATTTTTTATCCGTGAAACCATTCTTAGTAATTCATGGCTTCAAGATGACATTCAGTGTAAGCCCGAGGAGACGCTCATTTTAGAAGGATGGAACCTGCATCTGCGAATTAAGACACAGGAGAAGACCAACAGGGGACGTGATAGCAGTCCAACGGTCTGGACCCCTCCCCCATCTGGCTTTCTCAAGCTTAATTTTGATGGGGCCTCCAGGGGCAACCCTGGACTAGCTGGTTTCGGGGCCGTCCTCAGGAATAGCATGGGTGAGATCACTCATATGACAACTGGCTTCTTGGGCGAAAACACGAACAATGTGGCAGAGATCACAAGTCTTCTAAGCGGCCTCCAAGTAGCGACTCAACACCATCTCCTACAATTGATCATTGAAGGAGACTCACAAGTAATAATTCAACTCATATAAAAAATCCTTCATGGTCAATCCCCAGGGCATTTCTCCCCCAGCTGGAGACTCTCAGGACTTCTGGAGGATCTTGAGGGCCTCATACACCCCAATTTGACCCTCATTCCCGTTCATGTGAAACGATAAGCCAACAAAGTTGCTGATCACCTGGCTAATGTAGGAATTGACTCAAAGGAGAATCTTGTATACTGGCAGGCCAAAGTTTCAGAAGAAACAGCCCTCTCTATGCATTGCAAAGAACTTGCTGGTAGAGACTTCCCTGCCTCGGATGGGGTGACACGCGGAGAAGCCGATGAGCCACCTAGACTCGCACTTAGCGATGGTTAAATGCTGATGACCGCCACCCTCGCGCGACATTTAACGCTGATGGATGGCCATAGCAGGGGACTGTTGAAAGAGGTACTCCTCCCTCGCACGGTAATTAACATCCCATGCGCATCTGAATTCATGGCTAGTATGGAAGGAAGGAGGAGCAGACAGTTTGATTATAATTTTTCTTTGGAGCTCGAGCAAAGGAGGAAGGCTCCTGGTGCGTCAATAGCTGGGTCAATTACCGCCTTCTATCTGTATTCTAGGGAGTTCTTCCAGGGCTGGTGGCTTCTCTGTCTTCGACAGAGCTGGCCTTCCAGCGCTCGGCACTCGCAGAGGCTCTCGAATTGGTCCTTTTCTAACTCTGCTCTGCTCTTAACTGGCATTTGCGTTGGGAAAATGGTCCGGCAAAGAGGCACACCTCGTCGAGGTTCTGCCTGGGAAGCACACAAGGCACAGAGGCACAGGGAGGAGGAGCTCGAATGGGCCTTGGCTCTGGCCTCTTCCATCCTCAGGAAAAAAACATGGGTTGAGGGACGGGCGATGCTCAATTCTATTGTCGAGCAAGGCGCTGGCAGCAGCAGAGCGAAGAAGGTGACCGAACCTGTGGATTGGTTTTCTGGTTGTGTTGTGGAGGAGGACCCGTCAATCGGGGACCTGATATGTAATGAGAAGCCAAGCACCAGGGAGACGCTCACCAGGCAGGATAACAATAGCGCCCCGACTAAGGTCGACGACCTTCCTGGTTGCGTGGTGGAAGAAATTCCATGGTTAAGTGACCAACAGGCCACAGATGCTGAGCAGTTGGAAAAGTTGGTGACAGTCGAGAAGGCAACGACTGACAATGGCAAAGACGAGGATAGGAGGAATGCTCCTCCTAGTGTCCAGGGTGACGGAACGCTTGGTCCCCTCCTCAGCGATGAACACCTGGCCTTGGTGTTCGAGCTCCGCAGCCACATCACGGACTTGGAACACAGGGCTCTCACTATGGGACAGCGATTAGATCTGCTCCTCGACGCGCTCTCCGGGGCCCCAGTTCAGCATAAGTGCCCCATGTGCATGCAGGCTTTTGACATTTCGACGGGTGCTGAGGGGAGAGACACGTCACAGGATGCCTAGGCTGCCCGGCTCTCTAGGTTCTTGTTTTTATGTGTTAATTGCTATATGTTTCTCTGGACCACTGGCATCTGTCCTGGTTTCCTACGGGCAGGACAAATGTCTTTTTCTTGAATATATTACTATATAAACTGCTAGGTGCCTCCCAATAATGCTGGTTTCCGGTTACCGGCAGCAGTTTTTGGTGACTATAGCTTTGAAGCTGTGTACTCTGTCAAAGTTTTGAGTTAATATATTATAGCAGGTACTTCACCTTTTTTATTTAAAAGAAATAAAAAAATTTGGTCTACATAAATTTTTGGTAACATGAAGAGATTAAGAATTAAATAAAATGTGTGGATGTAAAACTTAAAGAGGCAATTAATTACTTTAACTTAAGCTAGTAAAAAAATAAATTATATACTAAATTAATAATAAAAGGGAAGGGAGGTTAACATGCACAATTGTCGTTTTTGGCTCTAATAAAAAGGGGAAAGAAGGAAATATAAAAATTAGGAAACTAGGGAGTGAGGCAACATAAAAAGGGAAAGAGGGGAACTCATGGTAAAAAGAGGGAAACAAACTTAGTAAAGAATATGCATTTAAGAACCTTCTAATTTTGAACTGATTTAGCAATTTCATTTTAGGGAAAGCCTTAAAACATGTAAGGGAATATAGGGACACCTAGGAGGTCATTTAGGAGTAACTCTAGCTGGGTGGGGGAATTAAGACAATTCATTAATTAAATAAAATAATAAATGGAGAAACGTGGGGGATGAATGACACTTGTACGAAGGAGAATTTTTAGGGAATTTTTATTAAAACTTTAATTAAATGAGATTTAGGGAGAGAAAGGAAGTGGGAAAACTCTATAAAATAGAGGAAGGAGAAGGATGAAGGGAATCGACTGTTAGCGTAACATTGCGTTGCCATAATAGTGACTTGAATGATTTACTTATGGGAGTTGGGTTTTCCCAGCTCGGAGACGAGTGGTAGCTCGGCCTTGCGAGGCGAGCTGGGAGCTAGACATGCCATCTAGATAGTGTGTGGCCCCTTTACGGTTCGGGGGGCAATGGGGGAAGCAGAGTACCCCTATCGTTGGCTGGGAGGTATCGGTGAGGTCTTGACGATCGGTGAGCAGGAGTGGCACGGAGCGCGCGGACGTCATTTGAAGCGGGCGATAAGGCAACGATATGATCTTTTATTTGGTAGAGTAGAATGTAGTAGGCCTTAGGCTTGGATATGAGTATTGATTGTAAAGGAATTCGGCATGCTTCTACCTAGTGTTATCTCATTTTTCTTCATTTTTATATCTCGATGAACCTTTCTGTGTATTTCTTTCTTGACTGCGTTATATTGCTGCTTATGGGTTCTGCATTTTAAAAGATGGAAGGACTTTTTGGCCCACCGTCTACCTCATTGGTTGTTCTGATAGTCTACATTCCCATCATTCATTCAATCCTTTTACTTTCCATCATTCAACCGATTCAATACTGTAGACATGTTTTTACTTAGTGTTAAATCCTGGTACTTCCTTTTTATCTCATGGGACTGTCAGTGTGTGGCATTCCTGAATGTGTTTTATTGCCGAATTTTCATCTCTGCATTATTATTATTGTAACTCGTTTGCTTGATTGGCATGCTACTTCATCAGCCATATGCGTTGATGGGGGAAAATTTGTTGATGGGAAGGGGCACAGTAGTGAGGAATAAATGTCATGGATTTCCTTGAGTTCATTTCTCTTAAGGAGTAAAAGTCTTAATAAGTTGTAATAATTACTTGAACTTATGTACTGGATATTTTGTCTTTGATTCAATTTGAATCGAGCCTTGCATGGAAGTAGTCTTCTTGGGTTGGAACCGTCCATGTCTGGAATTTCACCATGAAACCTTCGGCCCTACTTGATCCAATAACCAAGAGGTTTGCTATGCGCTCTTAGGCATCCTGGTAATTTTCTTTTGAGTAGGGACTACACTAATGCCCACAAGCAGAGGGATAACCCGCACGCTCTGTTCAAACCTTTTTTTTCTTGGTCTGGTCCATCCTGTGTAACAAAATCTCTAGTTTCGAAGCTACCTCCATTGCTTAACCGGGATTCTCCCAAAAATGGTTGACACGCCTCTTGCTCCTGACTTAACTGAAAGAGATACGTTCATCCATTGCTACGCAAGGGATTTTGGTGAGAGTTTTTTCTTAGTTAAACTATTTTCCAATTGATCTCTGGATGGGTAATGTGTTGGATGTGTTAGCGGTGACAATTAGTGGTGATTTCAGCCAACACAAATCTAGGCCTCGAAGGATCATGTCTGATTCTAGATAATCTTTTTTCCTTGCTTCAACCCGGTTATAGTTGTGAGAAGCACGAATAATAATAATAATAATAATAAAACTATTTACCTCGGCCATCGATAGCAATGGAATTATAATCTTGTCAACGGTCAAGCGTAATTTCAACTTCTTGGCATTTTGATATTTTTCTTTTTACTGTTATACCCTCCTAACTTCACCTGAAATTTAAGAGCAATTTATAATGGTAACCTTGATATGATTGAATGCGCTAGGTTACAGTTTTGTGAGTCCCTAACACCAAAGTTGACATAGCTACCTCTAAAATAGAGAGAGATGGTGCCTTCTGACAGAGTTAAAACCTCGCCTTAAATTCCAACGACCAAGTTGACAGATCGATACCCCTACTTAAAGAAAGATACAACAAGGAAGTAAATCTCCTTAAAGTTTATGACAGAAATTTAGGTGACTTTTGGCTGTAGCAGTAACTAATTTAATTGAAGGATTGACAGTTGTTATGGAGTAACCCTAAGGTGACCGTTTTGATTTACCAGAATTTAATTCATCGTAGTAAAATCTGGCAGAAACATTAACCTTTGGATAGTATCTATCCCTGTGTCTTCTGGACTCCTTGCCATCCTATTCACTAACAACAGTAAGTCAAATGTCAGTAAAAGCTAACGATTCTGCATTAAATGCTTGATTTTACCCTCACCCTGTGACTTTACCCTTACCTGGATGCGAATAGTAGTAAATGCTTCTATTGTGTATTTATTAACGCCTGGTTATTTTCTCATGATAAATGCGAGGATGTATTGTGATCAACACCCTTTTTTCCTTGCGTTCAGCCTTATGTTAATGCCTCGTTGCTTTTTAGTATAACTAATGATAGCATTTTAGTTATAGATTGATACTATTATATTGAAGATTTATGATTGATTGGATGGAGGTTAGGATTCAATCGATGGGGCCCTACAGGATGAATTAATAATTTAATTGAATGAAGAATAAGTACTAGATTGCAACTTCAGACTTTCTAAATAGATAATCGATTCATGTTAGTTGAATTATTGATGAACAACTAAGGTATTGTTTCTTGCACCAGAAGTAAATTAGCTTTCTTCTATTTTATTAATGTCCCATTTCTTCTTTTCATTTAAATAATAATATCTTTTAATTTAACATTTATCATTCCATTATTGTTATGTGGTGAACCAATATTGTACCTAAACTATCTTAGTGTAGAGTCTTATTGTTCAGAGTGGGTGAAGTGAATGATTATTTTAGAAACTTGGTTTAGACATCCTCTTATGTTTAGGAAATGGTTAAAGTTTTTAATGATTATTACATTAGAGCATTGAAGTGCTTTTATTAATAATAACAAATCATTATTATTGTTACTGTGGGATGAGGAAATCGGGTGTAAATATTGTTAAGAGGTACATAATCTGGTCCTTGGGATATTGTTACATATATATACAAATTGTTGGATATTGCTTTTAAATAGAACCCTTATAACAATTATGATATGGTAAGACACATTGATTGAGATAGTACTCTGATGACACTATAATTTAAAATTGTGCATCTATTTTGTTTTAAGGCTTACTTAGATTGTACCTTATTGATAAATCCCCTTTAGCCATGCTAAGTTGGGCCTGTGATAGATGACTAAAATAGACAATAACTATATACTAGCTTGACTTGACGATTGAGCGGGTTATTGGCGAAGTCGTTTCCGGCTTGCGCTTCCCGTTGAGGGTGTTGTGGTTCCTTTTAAATATTGTGTACTTGGTCTGAAATTTTTTTTATGCTTGGTCTGCTTGTGTCAGGTGGGATGTAGACACCTCTATGTTCCTCAGAACAGTCGCCAACCCTGAGACCTTAAATGGTTAAAATCAATGGGAACCTGGGCTTGAGCGTTGCTTATGTGTCTTGGAGGTCCTAACCATTGCAGGGTAGGACAGGTGGGTAGTCAGTCTTATTATTTTGTCAGTTGATTGTTGTTCTTTGCTGGCAGATGTTGATGTGTGTCTTGGATCCTTATGTTGATATCGCAGTTGTATGCGTCATGATTCGTCATCATGTGGCGGCGCAGAGTATAATGTCTTGTTACCCTTCTACACACGCACACACACAAAAAAAAATTGCACATGTTATAAGAGGTTGTCATTGTAACGAGGAGGATCATTACATATGGTATCAGAGTGGGTTCAACCCACGACTTGGGATCGCTACGGATTTTGTTGACATGATTTGATTATATTGTTGCTAATCGAGCTGATTGTGTGCGTGCAGGTAATCATGGTTAGAGGATGACGTGGAGGCAGATGATGGGGTGCTAGGGGAGGAGGTGCGACGCCTCCAGTAGCATCCACACCTAAGGGGTCTAACCTCCAGGGAGATGAACAGGTTCTCGGATAGGAGAAGATAGCAGTTGGCGATGTGGTCGGGATGTTGAGATATTTTCAGTGCATGTCCGAGGCATTGATCAATTGTTTGGACAGAGATGAGGCCAGGGCACCGACACCCACTGAGGTTCTACCTTGCACTCTGGTCAGTACTGGTAGAATTCACCGTGAACTTGAGAAGGTCAAATTTCCCAAGTTCTTTGGTGCCCCTGACGACGCAGCCACCGAGGCATGGTTGGAGAACATGGCGATGTGCTTCGCACTTCGCGAGTATACCTCCAACATGAAGGTCTGCATGGTAGTCTTTCAACTGAAGGGGAATGCTCTTCTATGGTGCAAGACGCTCCTACCATAGCTGAACATGGTCGTCGAAGACGTGTCACGGGAACTGTTCGAGGAACGGTTCTGAGAGAGGTACCTTTCAGAGGAATTCATTGAGCGTTAGCTCAATGAGTTCAACGCCTTACGATAGGGAGGTCATACGGTACTCGAGTACGAGGCCCATTTTATGGAGCTGCTCTGGTATGCTCCGCACCTTAACACTGAGAAACTTAAGGTCAACAGGTTCGTATTCGGCCTTAACGGCAGCCTACGTGCAAAGGTTAGGATTTTGATGCCTCAAACCTTCCACGATGCCGTCTAGAAGGCCCTCATAGCAGAGGAGGAGCTTATCAGTGGGGGTCAGACCAAGACTCCAGCGAGACTAGCAGGGCAGTTTCCATCTGGAACACAGCAGCACCAGACACCAGCGAGGCAGTTTAGACCTATTCAGCTGAACAGACCAGGATTCCTGGCTGTTGGGCTATCATCTTCTACTTTGGGTATGAGGACTACTGGGCTGAATAAGGGGTGTTGGATGTGTGGGGAGCCACACTACCAGTGCGAATATCCTATGGAGAGAACCAGAGCATCCGGATCAGTTGGACCTACTACCATGGGAGATGTGGGCAAGGCCCATCAGATTCATGTAGCGGTGAATAACCGCCAAGTAGAAAACCAGTCGACTGTGCTCGAGATGAAAGGTATTGTCGCTGACCAGACCCTTAGTATTTTGATAGATCTCGGTGCTTCCGAGAGTTTCATTTTTGGTACAATGTTAAAAAGGATTAAGGTAAAGGCAGTCAAACAGGACGAGTTTAGCTTCATAGAGATGGCTTCAAGAGCCAAAAAGAAGTTTGGAGGAAAGGTTACAGACTGTATCCTTAACCTGGGAGAGTTTTTCACAAGGGCCAACCTGTACGTCACGATCCTAGGATCTTATGATGTCCTGATTGGTATGGATTGGTTGGAATCACATGAGGCGATACTCAACTGTAAGACAAAACAATTGAGCTTGGTCGATGACGAGGGTCGGAGACGTGTGATTGTAGGATGGAACCAGGGAGTTTCCCTAAGGTTCGTCTCTTCCTTATAGTTATGGAAGAGTATGCGCAAGGGGTGCAAGCTTTATGTGATCCTTGCATTAAACGAGAAGGGAGTAGCGGAAGGTCTTGAGCACCTTCCGGTGGTGAGAGAGTTTGTGAACGTGTTTCCAGAGGAGTTACTTGGGATGCCACCGGAGAGGGAATTGGAGTTTACCATAGACCTAAAACCAAGGACTGAACTGATAACAAGAACGCCTTATCGGATGTCGACCCTGGATTTACAAGAGTTAAAAATGCAACTGAAGGAGTTGTTGGACCTGGGACTGATACGTCCTAGTGTGTCACTATGGGGTGCACCTGTTATTTTCATACGAAAGAAGGATGGATCATGGAGGCTTTGCATTGACTACCGTCAACTAAACAAGGCTACGATCAAGAATAAATATCCATTGCTGAGAATTGATGACCTATTCGATCAAATGAAGGGTGTGACGGTGTTCTCCAAGATCGATTTGCGATCAAGGTATCACTAGTTGCGGATCAAGGAGGATGGCATCCCTAGGACCGCCTTTAAGATGAGGTTTGGACATTACGAGTTTGTTGTTTTACTATTTGGACTGAAAAATTCCCCAGGGGTGTTTATGAGTTTGATGAACATGGTGTTCCGTGAGTACTTGGACAATTTCATCCAAGTGTTCATTGACGATATTTTGATTTACTCTAGTACGACTGAGGAGCATGATGAACACTTGCACTTGGTACTACAGTGTCTGCGAGAGCACAAATTTTATGGGAAATTGTTCAAATGCTCTCTTTATCAATTGAAGATTCACTACTTAGGGCATGTCATCTCCGAAGAAGGTATCGTCATGGATCCAGCCAAGGTCAAGGATATTATGGAATGGCATGCACCGATGAATTTCATGGAAGTGTGTAGCTTTATGGGTTTAGCAGGATACTATAGACGATTTGTCGAGGGATTTTCTAAGATAGCAAATCCGATCACGGAATTTCAGAAGAAAAACAAGAAGTTTGTTTGGACCAAGATATGCACGGAAGCATTTCAGAGGCTTAAGGAGTTGTTGACAACTGCGTCGATACTAAATTTTCCTGACATGGACGCAGAATTCTTGGTATGCACAGACGCATCCAAGGAAGGCTTAGGCGGAGTCTTGATGCAAGACAGATGAGTGATTGCTTACATTTTGAGGAAACTGAGAAGGCATGAGGAGAACTATGCGATGCATGATTTGGAGTTATTAGCCATCATATATGCCTTGAAGGTTTGGAGACACTACCTTGTTGGATGAAAATTTGAACTAAGGATTGATCACTGTGGACTACAACACATTTTTACGCAAAGCGACCTGAATATGTGACAATGACATTGGTCAGAATTGCTTAGCGAGTACAACTTTGAGATTACTTACATAAAGGGAACAATGAACTGAGTGGCGGATGTTTTGAGTCGGAGGCCAGGCATATTTTCGGTGTTACCTCTTCAGATGAATCTACATGAAAAGATTCTAACTTTATAGCGTGACGACGACTGGTACAAAGAGGTCGAGGGTTTTATCGAAAAAAACACAATGATGGTACCACGATATGAGGGATTTTCATTTGATAGCGATGGTTTATTGAGGTTTAAGAGTTGGATTTACGTATCGCCAAACGATGAGTTGAGGATGTTGATCCTGAGCGAGGCTCATACAACAGTTTACATGGCTCACCCGGGAGTCATGAAGATGAGGGCAGAACTTAAACCCTTATTCTTCTGGAGGGGAATAAAGGTAGACATAGTCAACTATGTGGACAGATGTCTGGAGTGTCAGCAGGTAAAGGTTTCACATAGACACCCAACAAGATTACTACAACCACATTCCATTCCAAAATCGAAATGGGAGGTTATTTCGATCCATTTTATTGTTGGATTTCCACTGACGGCAAGGAGACATGACTCAATTTTCGTAGTTGTAGACACTCTGACTAAGCGTTCTCACTTTATTCCTGTGTGTATGACGTATCAGGCACCTGACATAGCTAGAATTTTCATCAATGAGATTGTGAGGCTGCATGGCATGCCTAAGAGGATCATATCCGATCGAGGATCGATGTTTACTGGATGATTTTGGATGAGTTTCCAAGAGGCCTTGGGAACCCAACTTAACTTTAGTACTGCATATCACCTAGAGACTGACGGGCAGACCGAGTGAACAAACAAAACCTTGGAAGACATGTTGTGCATGTATGTAATGGACCAACAAAAGCATTGGGAAGAATTCTTACCTCTAGTAGAGTTCGCTTACAACAACAATTACCAGAGCACCATTAAGATGGTGCCTTTCAAGTTTCTTTACGGGCGACCATGTTGAACACCCTTGAGTTGGGATCAGCTTGAGGATAGGGTCCTGGTGGGACCAGAAGCGATCCAAGAAATGGAAGAGCAAATGAAAAGAACAAGACAAAGGATTCATGAAGCGCAGGATCGACAAAAGAGTTATGTCGATGCGCACCGAGTCGACTGTAGTTACGAGGTCGGCAATCGAGTCTTCTTGCAGGTTAAACTTCATAAGATTTTGATGAAGTTTGGGAAGGGAGCTAAACTCTCTCCTAGGTTTGTGGGACCCTTCGAGGTTGTGGATAAAAAGGGGCCCATGGCCTATCGACTACCCTTGCCTGATTCTTTGAGGTGTATGCACGATGTTTTCCATGTATCTGTTTTGAGACATTATATTAGTGATCCTACACATGTTATTGACATGAGTTCATTGCAGGTATCGGACGAGAGAACGATCACGGCTAAGCCGATCCGCATCTTAGATCACCACGTTTGACAGTTATGACATCGAACGGTAGATCAGGTCAAGGTCCAGTGGGAAAATTATAGTCTGCACTCAGTGACCTGGGAGGATGCATATGATATGCACCAGTAGTTTCCATTTTTGTTTGATAGCTAGACATATGACACTGTGATACACTTTATTTTCAGCATTTATACTGTGAAACTTCAGGATGAAGTTTAGACCAAGAGGGGGTGTATGTAACATCCCACTCTGGCACACTGAGCGAACTTATTCTTTGAGGACACTTGCTCGCAAGTGATCCAGATTATTATGATATTAAAACATTTGACTTTGATTATGATGCGTCATGGGTAGATGACATGTTGTTTTACTGAAATGACATAGACAGGTGCTATTGACTCGGTTTTACTGAGTGTGCAGGGTTTTGGACCTTGAGGATGTAGAGGCATCGATGGAACCCCTTGGACTCCAGATCGAGTCAGGGAGTGTGCTATTGGGGTTTGATTGATTTACTGTGATATTAATACATTTTGATTTGATGCTGTGATGTGGACATGTTCTGACATGATTTGTTGAGGATGCAGGCTGACGATAGCTTGCAGACCAGACTCACATATGGAGTAAAGGGGTCACACACGACTACTAGAGAGGTTGAGGGAGAGGTGTGGACAACAACCCTACCACAGCCTACTAGAACTACTGCCATGGCTTGAACTGTAGGTTAACGATTACCTAGTTCAAGAGGACCCACGATGTCGTGAGGGCAGATCGCAACAGTCGCTCACGAAGATTCTAAGGGGCACGCAATAAGGCGGGGGCCTTATTCCTTAGAAGCCCTTAGTCTCCCACAAGTTCACTTAGCGGAGTGTTGAATCCAGTGGTTATTGTTGTCTACCAATCATTCAAGAGGCAGGTGGCACCCTTGGAGCACGTGGTGCGTCCTGAAGGGCACGTCGCGCAAAAGAAACAAAAGAGGCGAGTGGCACCCTTGGAGCACATGGTGTGTTCTAAAGGGCACGTCACACAAAAGAACAAATGAGGCGAGTGGCACCCTTGGAGCACGTAGTGCGTCCTAAAGGGCACGTCTCATTTATGATGATAAAGGAACGAACTTAGATGGCCCTAAGACAAATATCTCATTAAGAATTTTTAAAACAACTTCCATAATTAAAAGGTCACCTAGTTCAAAATCTAAGTCCTAAGTCTAAAACTTCTCTAGGGGTAAAATTTTGTCTACCCTTAAGGAAATATCTCTATAAAAATAAAGTAATAAAAAGTTAAAATAAAAACCCACTTGAGTAATAATTTTGGTCTGCATAAATTTTTGGTAACATGAAGAGATTAAGAATTAAATAAAATGTGTGGATGTAAAACTTAAAGAGGTAATTAATTACGTTAACTTAAGCAAGTAAAAAAAATATTATATACTAAATTAATAATATAAGGGAAGGGAGGTTAACATGCACAATTGTCATTTTTGGCTCTAATAAAAAGGGGAAAGAAGGAAATATAAAAATTAGGAAACTAGGGAATGAGGCAACATAAAAAGGGAAAGAGGGGAACTCATGGTAAAAAGCAGGAAACAAACTTAGTAAAGAATCTACATTTAAGAACCTTCTAATTTTGAACTGATTTAGCAATTTTAGGGAAAGCCTTAAAACATGTAAGGGAATCTAGGGACACCTAGGAGGGAATTTAGGAGTAACTCTAGGTGGGTGGGGGAATGAAGACAATTCATTAATTAAAGAAAATAATAAATGGAGAAACGCGTGGGATGGATGACACTTGTACGAAGGAGAATTTTTAGGGAATTTTTATTAAAACTTTAATTAAATGAGATTTAGGGAGAGAAAGGAAGTGGGAAAACTCTATAAAATAGAGGAAGGAGAAGGATGAAGGGGATCGACTGTTAGCATAACATTACGCTGCTGGAATAGTGACTTGACTGATTTACTTGTGGGAGTTGGGTTTTCCCAGCTCAGAGAGGAGTGGTAGCTCAGCCTTGCGAGGCAAGCTGGGAGCTAGACATACCATCTGGATAGTGTGTGGCCCCTTTGTGGCTTGGGGGGATAAGGGGGAAGTAGAGTACCCCTAGCATTGGCTGGGAAGTATCGGTGAGGTCTCGACAGTCGACGAGCAGGAGTGGCACGGAGCGCGCGGACGCCATTCGAAGCGAGCGATAAGGCAACGGTATGCTCTTTTATTTGGTAGATTAGAATGCAGTAGGCCTTAGGATTGGATCTGAGTATTGATTGTAAAGGAATTTGGCATTCTTGTACCTAGTGTTATCTCATTTTTCTTCATTTTTATATCTCACTGAACCTTTCTGTGTATTTCTTTCTTGACTGCGTTATATTGCGGCTTATGGGTTCTGCGTTTTAAAAGATGGAAGGACATTCTGGCCCACCGTCTACCCCATTGGTTGTTCTGATAGTCAACATTCCCATCATTCATTCAATCCTTTTACTTTCCATCATTCAACCGATTCAATACTGTAGACATTTTTTTACTTAGTGTTAAATCCTGGTACTTCCTTTTTATCTCATGGGACTATCAGTGTGTGGCATTCCTGAATGCGGTGTATTGCCGGATTTTCTACATTATTTTATTGTAACTTGTTTGTTTGACTGGCATGCTAATTCATCAGCCATATGTGTTGATGGGGGCGAATTTGTTGATGGGAAGTGGCACAGTAGTGAGGAATAAATGTCATGGAGTTCCTCGAGTTCATTTCCCTTAAGGAGTAAAAGTCTTAATAAGTTGTAATATTTACTTGAACTTATGTATTGGATATTTCATCTCTGATTCAATTTGAATCGAACCTTGCATGGAAGTAGTCTTCTTGGGTTGGAACCGTCCATGTCCGAAATTTCACCCTGCAACCTTCGGCCCTACTTGACCCAATAACCATAATGTTTTCTATGCACGCTCGGGCATCCTGGTAATTTTGTATTGAGTAGGGACTACACTAATGCCCACGAGCAGAAGGATAATCTGCCCACTCTGTTCGAACCTTTTTTTTCTTGGTATAGTCCGTCCTATGTAACAAAGTCTCTAGTTTCGAAGCTACCTCCATTGCTTAACCGAGATTCTCCCAAAATTGGTTGACACACCTCTTGCTCTTGACTTAACTGAAAAAACTATGTTCAACCATTGCTATGCAAGGGATTTTGGTGAGAGTTTGTTCTTAGTTAAATTGTTCTCCAATTTATCTCTAGATGGGTAATGCGTTGGATGTGTTAGCGATGACAATTTGGTGGTGAACACAATTTAATTATTGTTACCACTTTCAGCCAGCACAAATCCATGCCTCAAAGGATCATGTCCAATTCTGGATAATCTTTTTTCCTTGCTTCGGCATGGTTATAGTTGTGAGAAGAACGAATAATAATAATAATAATAAAACTATTTACCTGGGCCATTGATAGCGATGGAATTATAACCTTGTCAACGCTCAAGCGTAATTTCAACTTCTTGGCATTTTGAGATTTTTTTTTTTAACTGTTATACCCTCCTAACTTCACATGAAATTTAAGAGCAATTTATAATGGTAACCTTTATATGATTGAATGTGCTGGGTTATATTTTTGTGAGTCCCTAACACCAAAGTTGACATAGCTACCTCTAAAATAGAGAGAGATGGTGCCTTCTGATAGATTTAAAACCTCGCCTTAAATTCTAGTGACCAGGTTGACAGTTCGATACCCGTACTTAAAGCAAGATACAACAAGGCAGTAAATCTCCTTAAAGTTTATGACATAAATTTAGGTGACTTTCAGCTATATCAGTAACTAATTTAATTGAAGGATTGACAGTTGTTATGGAAGTAACCCTAAGGTGACCGTTTCGATTTACCGAATTTTAATTCGTGGTAGTAAAATCTGGCAGAAACATTAACCTTTGGACAGAATCTATCCCTACATCTTCTGGACTCCTTGTCAGCCTTATCAGTAACGACAGTAAGTCAAATGTCAGTAAAAGATAACTATTCCACATTAAACACCTGAGTTTACCCTCACCCTGTGACTTTACCCTTACCTGGATGAGAATAGTAGTAAATGCTTCTATTGCATATTTATTAATGCCTGGTTATTTTCTCATGATAAATGCCAGGATGTATTGTGATCAACACTCTTTTTGCCTTCCGTTCATCCTTATGTTAATGCCTTGTTTCATTTTAGTATAACTAATGATAGCATTTTAGTTATAGATTGATACTATTATATTGAAGATTTATGATTGATTGGATCGAGGTTAGGATTCAATCGATGGGGCCCTACATGATGAATTAATGATTTAATTGAATGAAGAATAAGAACTAGCTTGCAACTTCAGACTTGCTAAATAGATAAGTGATTCATGTTAGTTGAATTATTGATGAACAACTAAGGTATTGTTTCTTGCACCAGAAGTAAATTAGCTTTCTTCTATTTTATTAATGTCTCATTTCTTCTTTTCATTTAAATAATAATATCTTTTAATTTAACCTTTATCATTCCATTATTGTTATGTGGTGAACCAATATTGTACCTAAACTATCTTAGTGTAGACCCTTATTGTTCAAAGTGGGTGAAGTGAATGATTATTTTAGAAACTTCGTTTAGACATCCTCTTATGTTTAGGAAATGGTTAAAGTTTTTCATGATTATTACATTAGAGCATTGAAGTGCTTTTATTAATAATAACAAATCATTATTATTGTTACTGTGGGATGAGGAAATTTGGTGTAGATATTGTTAAGAGGTACATAATCTAGTCCTTGGGATATTGTTATATATATATATATACAAATTGTTGGATATTGCTTTTAAATAGAACCCTTATAACAATTATGATATGGTAAGACACATTGATTGAGATAGTACTCTGATGAAACTATAATTTAAAATTGTGCATTTGTTTTGTTTTAAGGCTTATATAGATTGTACCGTATTGATAAATCGCCTTTAGCCATGCTAATTTGGGCTTGTGACAGATGACTAAAACAGACGGTAACTATCTACTAGCTTGACTTGACGATTGAGCAGGTTATTGGCGAAGTCGTTTCTGGCTTGTGCTTCCCATTGAGGGTGTTGTGGTTCCTTTTAAATATTGTGTACTTAGTCTGAAAACCATTTTATGCTTGGTCTTCTTATGTCAGGCGGGATGTAGACACCTCCATGTTCCTCAAAACAGTCACCAACCCTGAGACCTTAAATGGTTAAAATCAATGGGAACCTGGGCTTGAGTGTTGCTTATGTGTCTTGGAGGTCCTAACCATTGCAGGGTAGGACAGGCGGGTAGTCAGTCTTATTATTTTGTCTGTTGATTGTTGTTCTTTGCTGGCAGATGTTGATGTGCATCTTAGATCCTTATGTTGATATTGCAGTTGTATGCATCATGATTCATCATCATGTGGCAGTGCAGAGTATAATGTCTTGTTACCCTTGTACACACGCACACACAAAAAAAAAAATTGCACTTGTTATAAGAGGTTGTCGTCGTAACGAGGAGGATCGTTACAGAAATATTAATGGGACAATCATGAAATTACTACCGTCAAGAAAATGGATTGGATGAATCAACCAATAAAACATTTATACAAGTTTTAAAAAATATTGATACAAGTTTTGAAATTGCCACATAAAGCGAACATATGGTCTTTGGGAAATCTAGTTAACTCCAGATGGAAGTGTTGAACAATCACCTTATACTTTGGTATATGAGAAATAAGTTAGAATGCCAATACATTTGGAATTAAATGTCGGATCATGTTGTCATTGATGTCAATGGTTTGATTGATTGATGTCAAGTGATTGATTGATGTCAAATGATTGATTGATTGATGATTGATGTAATATAATATGTATTGTCCTTAATGAGACTGCATAGATGAAGATGGATCAATGAGTTGTCATTGATATGATGAAGATGGATCAATGAGTTTTCATTGATACGTGATGAAGATGGATTGATGTGGTTTCATTGGTATATGATTCATTTTTCGAAAAATGTATATATGACTTATTATTGTCTTATCATGATTGATAAGGTGCACAAATGGATGAACTCCAAATTGGTCCCCTTATGGTGGAAGCCCTCATGGGAAGACACTTTGTGGATTGAGTTATCCTAGAAGAATGGTTGGAGGACCCATGCTCTTATTATTGTCTTATCATGATTGATAAGGTGCACAAATGGATGAACTCCAAAGTGGTCCCCTTATGGTGAAATCCCTCATGGGAAGACGCTTTGTGGATTGTGTTACCCTAGAAGAATGTTTGGAGGACCCATGCTTATATGTGGAATAATGAGATGAAGATCAAGGAAATTGTTAGTTAAACTATCCTAGATGTATAGTTCTTGTCATTCCATTTCTGGTGGTATGTGGAATGTCACATAAATCCTCATGGTTTGAGATTTATGGCCTTACGAAGTTGGAGGACCCTCACATGTCATCTAGAAGCCCTAAAAGGTCAAAGTAGTCAAAGTGGTTTAAGGGATTTTAAAAGGTAAATAATAAAGTTAAGTGATGAGTGTACTATAATTAAAAATGAATACAAAATAAATTATTTAAATAATAAATTTAATGGATAAATTAGAAGTGGGTTAACCCTAAAATAAGGAAAGTGGGGCCAAGTGACCTAGAAAATGTTTTTAAGGAAGCTACTTGGAGAGTATAAATAAGAGCCAAGGCTCTCTCATTTTAATCACACTTGAGAATATTGAATATCTATATGTGTCTGAGGTAACCAAGGATATCTAAGCCTAAATTATGAGGAAAGGTGAATAAAAGAAGGCGGAAATGCAAGGAAGGATAAATTCTTTTGATGGTGCTTTCTAAGGTATGTTATTTACAGGTCATCTCACCATTTTCACTATAACATTTTTTCTATAATGATTCATATCGTGAAAGTTCTATTCCATTAATAAAACATACCCAAGTATCTGTGGTAAAAAATTCAACTTGTGGGTCGTTTTATTTTGGGAGTTACACTCTGTGGAAAACAGGGTTTGTGGCTAGTCCTGAAACTAGTCAAAAACAAGTGTTTCGGGTAAAAACGTCATAACTTCTTCATAACAAATCCAAATTCAGTGAGACAAAATGTGTTGGTTAGGTTACATGATTTAGTATGTTTTGTAACCGTTTCATATAAATTCAATGAACATTTTGTGCATTCCATGCTCTACAAGGTCTCTCTCTAGAATAAGCCAGAATTCAACAAGGTATGCCATTTTTGCTATAACGCCTTTTCTGAGAGGTTACAAGTAGTGCCACCTGGAGGAATTGTATAAAAAATACTGAAGAAAAATTTGTATCATTTTCATATATTTATTTATTACAGGTACAAAGTGATGATTATTTCAAGTTGGGGTTGTTGACTAATTCAAAACTAGTCATGGTTGAGACAAGAAGTTGATGAGTTGGCACATATGAGGTGTACAGTTGATGATGTTGGTACATATTGATGAGTCATTGTTGATTATTATTTGACACATTATTGGTATATACTTGGTACATGGTTGGATGCACTTGTTTATGGTACAGGTTGATTACAGGTTGTTTGGCACAGGTTGGTGCATGGTTGATGCACTTGTTTATGTTGACAGATTGATATCTATTGAGGATTCTTGCCTCATCTTCGTTTGTGCTGAGAATGTAAGATGTTTATTTCATATAGATCTGGTGCTCTTGTAGAGTTGTACTCTATTGATTTGTTGCTGAAAAACCCTCAGATTGAAGTCTATAATAAAAAGAAAAATTGTACATACATCTTGTGTTCTTTGTGTTCCTTGTGGAGATGATTTGTTGATGATATGTTGCTGATATATGTTGCTAATATGTATTAACATCTAACTTATTATAAATGACAAAAATGAGTAATGAGAAAATGTTGAATGTTAACTAAGGAGTTTTTGTGTAAGAGGGAAGCTTTGGGAAAACGATCCCCACACTCATTCACCCCCCCCTCTAAGTGTGGTAGGTGTGTCCAACATTAAATGCACTAACTATTGTTACATATAATAAAGACATATAAGAAGTATCACCTATTCAAGAACGATATTATCAACTCATGCAGTTGGAAGAATAGAGGGAAAAAGAACTGGAAAACATGACTAACAGACAACAAACAACTAATAAGTATTTTGACCATATTTCCACTCCCAAGAATTTTCAAAATTATTAATGGTTTTTACTTTGGAACAAAGGTAAATAAAAAACATATTTTCATTCCAAGTTGAAATCTTTATGGATCATGTCGTATCAAATTGATAAAATATTTGGTCTCAATTCTTAATTGTTAAAAGATACAAATGGAAAATTTCAAACACTATCAGTAAATGGGTAGTTCCTAAATTATTTCTTTATTTGATCCCTAGTTCTTAACTCTATGTAAATAAAATTTTCTTCATTTTCTTACCTTTCACCACTTTGTATATTCTCAATTTATATTGTTTCCTTTTTCCCTTTTCTTTTATTCCTTTCTAAAAAGTTCTTTTGACTCCATTGCCCAATGTACAAGGATCTCTGGATTCATAGCAACAGATAGGATGTTACTGTCCCAAAATTGGATCCAAATTTGATCAATATTCATTTATTAATGTTTGTGTGGTTTCTTCTATACTTATCCATTTTTCTTGTACATCCCATACTTAGTCATTTTTCTAAAATGTATGTTGTGGAGAGACTACTACCTTCACCACAAGTTCAAAAGTCTTATACTTAGCTTATTTTTATATTTTCCATCACCCTGCAACCCCGAAAATTAACCATTTGTTGAGTTGTCAGAGTTCCATTCTGGAAGTCCAATCCATATCTAATCCCACAAACCTACAAACTTGCAACATCTAAAAATAACTCCTCACTTTCACATCACCCATAATGAATCTATTTTTGATACTTAGCCTATTTTGTTGATTTTGTACGTGGGAGTCCTTCCCTCATCTCCACCTTCCACTCCCAAACCCACATCTCACATTCCTACATTCTCCAAAAGGAACCTTCATGTTAATCACTTTGCACTCCCATACTTCAACAATTCAAATTGTCATGACACAAGATCACTTTTCCCAATAACATTTATTAACACATCACCACATCAACCATCACTCATATGAATTAATATTGTTATTAAGTGTCATGATTCTCATAAAATTTCCGCTTTAAATCCTAAATTAAATCATCCAATTGATAACATCTAACTAAGGGCTATGACATTTGATATCAAGGTAATATGTGATAAATTAAATAAGGAATTAAACATGTGATGCAAAAATATTGTATTTATAAAATTTCTACCTATTCACGAAAATTAACCTTTATCAAATATTTCAAGTAAAAGGAAAGAGCTATATTACAGAGACACCATCAATACTATGGGACGATAAGACCACGAGTTTCAATGGTCAGAAGATTTCAAGTGGTATTCAGTGCTTCCACCTCTAGAAACTATTTTGAACAAAGTTTAGACCTATGGGAATGCATTAGTCGGGTGTGTACCAAAAGTATATGATTTCAAATAATTATTTCTCTGGTGCAATGATAAATTTAACAGTGAGAGAAGAGTAATCCAATTATAGGGAATATCACCAATTTCTTCGACACCTATGGTTTTCAAAAGAATTTTTATATTGTCGGAACCCACTGTCACATTTAAGAACTCTGAAATTGGTGACGTCTTGAAGGTCAACGATGGCGGAGTGGGACTCTTGGAAAGTTTTATTTTAAATCCATCAAGTGATTCCAGAAATTCTACTCAAACTGAGGTATGATCTCTTAAATATCCATACAAATAACTTGCATAGTTATTTGCTAGGATCATTGGATAGGATTCCATAACCTTTGTTACAAGATATATTGTACATATTTTATATCATTCCATTCATGAAGATGTTGTATTTGATTGGGCTTGAATCATTTTGAGTGAATTTACAAATTTTCTAAGTGTGTAGAAAATACAAATATTGTGCACATTTATTTAATGAAAAAAAGAAGAAAGCAATTAATCACTTTATCTTGGAAAATTGGAGAAGTCGTTGTAAAGAATATTTCCCATTTGGATGAATTTGCCACTAATTTTGATCATTTTAATTTAAAGGAAATTCATGAAATTTAGGGTTTCGACCCTAATAATTTATTCTTGACACACATTTTTTCAATTGGGCATGGCTCATCATTTAAAAAGTCTATTCAACTGGAATAAAGATAAGGACACAATCAAAATTGTCAAGAAGTATTGCCTAAAAACACCCTTGATGACATTGATACATTGGTTAGTACAAATTACCACTATAAGAAATGGAGGTGAAATACAACAGGTAGAAACCTGGGATCACCAAATTTTTCTCAAAAAAATTATTTTAGCATAGGAAAAACTCATGACATAGTCAACAACAAAGGAAATATTCTACTGGAAATTCAAATGATGGAGGAGATAAAGACCAATCCAAAAGGGTAATTGAAATATCACACATTATTCCTGTATCTATAGAAAGAAAAAGAGAAGTGGTTCATAAACAAGGCTAGAAAGTACCTAAATCTAAACTTAGTCCTAGAGATATGGATGTTTACACTATAACAAAAGAGCCTAGTTGGGTTGAACAAATATTGATTGAGAGTAGAACAATAGCAGAAGAACTATATTTTTAGGATCCAATTGTATTTGAAGAAGAATATGTCACCTTGCACCACGTGACCTACAAATGAAATTCAAATAAATTGTTAATTGAAAAACTCAATTTGAAAAATAAAAAGGTTTATGAAAAGTGGAAATATTTGTTTTTTCAAGTAAAACCCTTGAAAGCCATGGAATTTCCTGAAGAAATGGGTGAATCTTTGAAATATTCTATTGATGAGATAAAGAATGAAAAATTGATTATAAAATAAAAGGTGAAAGAATTGGAGAACTCTATACTGCCAAGACCCTTATTTGTTGATCCTATTGTTTCCATACAACCATCAAACACTCTAGAAAATGTACCAGGGTCTCGTTCGAGATTGAAAGGTTCCTCAAGCCTATTAATGGATGTTAGGAAATACATTGGAGATGACATTAAGAAAACAATTGAAATATGGGAATTATCAACATGTTGAGGTATTCTCTCAACAAGGATTGCACATTTTAAATAGTATCCCCAAAAGGACCTAGAAAATGATGAGATTTTTTATAAAGAATTTGTTTGTACTCTTTCAACAAAAATATTAAGTTTAAATGATGTTCATAGAAGAGAGAAAAACCTTCCTTCTAAGGCTTTCTTAAAACAAATAAATGCATATAGTGTGAGAAAGATTAAATGTTTCCAATAAATACTTGTCAAGTGTGATATCATAAATACAAAAAGAGGTGATATATTCCTAAATCTTGTTGATATAACTAAAGAGTTAGAGAGCCCACACTTAAACATGGATTCAATAATCCTTTTGAAAGATCAATTTCAAGAACAGAGAGACACCCTAAATATTTCATGGGAGAGTAAGTTGAGTGACTTAAATGAATATTTTGAATTAGAAGTGGAGAAGTGTTTAATTAAGAATGCAAATAAAAATGAAGATATTGAAGATACACTTCACCAATTGAGATTTGATTTTAAATATCTAGAAAAAGAATTGTTCGAAAACAAGATTATGCAGGAAATAATGGTTGCTCCCATGCGAGAGTATATTGAAAATTGGTTAAAGAATGCCTTGGTTAAGATATCTGAAATAGATCAACATAAAGTTGTTAATAACATTAAAGCACCTCCATCCTAGAAGCCTATAAAGAACACATCAACAAGACAGTGGAGATTGAGAGATAACCTTCCCATCATAGTAAGTCAAGTATTTATTACATCTATCTTTCCTTTCCTTTCCTATCAGTTAGTAACAATCTATTATTATACATTTCATGATTTGTGAAAACGTAAGACTGATTCTTAACTTTTTTTCTTTCTTTCTTCCCAGCCCATTTGGGAAAACACAATTTACTTTCCCAAATTTTATAAACATTTTCAAATACATTTGTATATTTTTTGGGGTTCCCTAATAACTATTTGGGATACATAACTATTGATTTTTTAGACTTTGAATTTTAAGATGGAGTTTTCAAGTGTGTGTCCATCACTTGATCTAGGGGGATCTCGGTGGTCATCTTCCTCCACCACTAAATCAAGATTTTTGAGCCTGTGGTTTTGATAAACCATCATATTCCCCTTTTGATGGGGAATGTAATGTAATTCCATATCTATTTGTAATGTAATGCAATTCCTAAAATTGTAATTCATAGGATCTCATTAGAACTCCATAGTTAAATGTGCTTGAGATAGAGTAGTACTAGGATGGGTGACCTCCCAGGAAGTCCTAGTGTTTTACATGCCTATGGAATTTTGCAAACTTATACCAATTTATCCCACATGCATCATGGGAATTATTCTCCTCTCATTCTGTCATATATAATTGAGGTGAAGGAGACCCTTTAAGAAGGTGATGGAGTGTGATGTAAAGATTATTGTGAATAAAGCGTAGACAACATCTCTTTCTCTTCAGAGATAAGCTACCCTATTTTAGTTAGTTTTTGTTCTACAATGTTATGTTATTTTATTCATTAATAGAAGCTGGGTTTCACTTTATTTTTATTTTTCTTCTATAATTTATTTTGTATCTCATTTTGTTCTCAACATGATCCAGATCAATGAAATCAGAGAATTTGGTTCCTTGTTGTTTCTTAGAGCATGTCCCTAATGAGGTCAATATATAGAGAGTTGGGCCTTAATCTACTTTCACTAGAGGAAAACCGCTCTTTCTAGCTCAAGTGACCTCCCAAGGTGGAAGAAAAGAGAGATGATGGAGTAGGAGATCTTTTCAATAATTTTCTCGAGGAAGCTCTCATGCAATAGAGGAATGAGATGATGGATAACGTTTTTCATATCCTTTGACGACTACCAATGGCGGTCGAGGCATATTTGAGAAATAACCATTTCGGAGGTGAGACACACTTCAAGGTACAAGTAAATTTTGATATCCCCTTATTTGAAGGCCAAATAGATGCAAATTATCTATAAAAATGGTTGAATATACTATAAGGTTATTACTCTATCTAAAATTTTCCGGAGAGTGAAAAGATCATCTTTGCACTCCTTAAACCCCTTCCCCATGTTAGATCTTGGTGGGAAGGTTACTAGGAGACGTACATCATGGATGAATATATACCATTGAAGAGAGAACTGACTTGGGTGGCCTTTGTATATTCCCTCAAGGCATATTTCTTCCATGTTGGAAACTATGATGACCAATACATGAGATGGACAACTCTATGTTAGAAAAGAGACTAGATGGTGCCATAGTACACTAACATCTTTCATACCTTCTCCTCAAAGTTGGGTATCAACAAATATAAGAGATACTTGCTATTGAATTATTGTAGTGGTCTACACATATAATTCAAATAGAGATGGATTATTCAACATCTCTTGACTGGGAGATTCTTATTGATATATAGTCAAAATTGAGCAGAAATTCAAGTAGTGGAGTAAGAGGGAGTTCGAGTTTGAAAATAATCCACAAAAGGAGCATAGTAATGATACAGATTATACTAAGAATGAAATTAATTATGAGATATAATAAGGAAATACATAGAGATATTTCAAGGAACATAGTAATATAATAAAAATCAGATTCTATTAATGATTACTTGGAATACAAAAGACTGTAAAATGAAAATAAGATAAGCTAGATAGAATGGTGGTATCTTATATCTAAAGAGAGAGATATATCATCTACACTCATTGACAATAATATGATTACAAAGAGGTAAAAAAACTCCTTTCAAGTACATAAAGCATCAATGAGAAAACCCTAAACATATGAAACCCTAACCCCAAAATATGAAGTGCCAAAATGTTTGTGGGCCCCAATATGGTTAGTTTATACATCAAATTTTCGAGGGAACAATGTTTCCATACGATCTCCATTTGGGGAACTCACTACGTCATCATAAATCTCTATCCAAGGAGTAAACATGTCATTTGGATCACTAGAATTTTCCTTCAGCTACATGCCAGGCGTCGTCGGGCCAAAAAAAGTCATTTAGGGCCTCAAAATGACCCTAGAAGTTTGGGACCCAAAAAACTATAGAAAAACAACCAAGATGTGGAACCATTCCAAATTAGTAGAACAGGTGGGTGCTCTCCAGGATCTATATGGATCAATAATCCCGCCTTAGGAAGCAATGGTCCCCATTGCATCAATTTCCTCCATTAGATGGAAAATATTTTGTTGAACCTAGCTCCTGGTGAGCCACTTTCCTTAGTGAAGAAACCATCCTATCTTAACAACCTGATAGAGTTGATTTTTTTTCTTGTGGGTTCCCTTCATCTTGGTGTCCATGATTCGATCAAATGTCACTTGCTCAATGTAGTAAGGATCAAGTTTTTTAGGGTCCAAGTGCTTGGCCACATCCGAAGTGTCAAGGAGAGGTGGAAAATATGCTCGAAGCAGTTCCACATTAAATAATGGGTCGAAGCCAAGGAAAAGAGGAATACTTTACTCAAAATCATTCTCACCCATAGCCTATGATGGTGTAAGGCTCGTAGCATAGTGGGTGTAGCTTCTGATGGAATCCTGTGAGGTTCTCTTTCTACAAATGCAACCATACCTTATCTCCCACCTTAAACTTGTGTGGCACTCGATGTTGATCATGGCACTACCTGTACTTGGAATTGGATTTCTACAAAATATCAAGAACTTGGTGTTGGATATGCTAGATTTTCTCAAAATATTTGGCTACTCGTCTAGCCTTAGTATGAGATTGGGAGGACTCTTCTTTTGCATCTATAATGGACAAAGATATATCAATGAAGGCCAATGGCTAGAATCCCAAGCACACCTGAAAAGGATTGTGGCCAATAGAGATGTGGAGGGATATGTTGTAGCTATGTTGAAAATAAGGATTTGTTTCGATGTGCATGGATGTTTGGAATTGAAAGTCCTCAGAATATGAATAATATTCCTACTAACTACCTATGTTTTTCCATCATTCTATGGGTGGAAGGAAGTCAATTTGGTGGCCTTGATGTCAATCATTGACCACAGGTTGGACCAAACAATACTCGGGAACCTACTATATCGATCTGAAATAATAGTTTGTGGGATTCCAAAATGAACCCAAACATGTTTAAAGAAGAGCTTGACAGTGGCCTTAACTATGATGCTCTTCTTGTAGGGTGCCAAAACTGCCATCTTAGAGAATCAATCAATGACCGTGAAGACACAGTCATTCCCATGCTTGGTTAAACTCAAACTAGACAAGTAATCCATGGATATGGACTCCCAAGTCCTATTTGGAGTAGGAAGAGGGGTATAAAACCCATGTTTCTTGATGGTGGGCTTGGTAATGGCATAGATAGTGTAGGATATGATGTACTTGTATATATCTTGTGGAATATTTTACCAATAAAAATGCTTTTGTAGTACTTCCACTATTTGTTCCACACCAAAGTGTCCTGCCACTTAACTAAAATGATCTTCCCAAATAATCTTTGCATGCTTTCTTGAAGAAACACGGAGATGGCTCAAATGGCATAGCAGTCCATCCCAAAGATGAAATTCTGGAGCTTTTTTCCCTATGCTCAATTTCTGATATGTAACAATTAAGTAAGAGTAACTATTGTATCATTATAGCCACCTATACATCTCATGCCCATATAAGTTAATAATTTTGGTTACTGCCACAATTGGTGGTCGGTTGAAGTATTCTGCAACATGGTTAGTGTTTCCCTTCTTATACTTTATCTTCAAGTGGAATTGTTGCAGTTACATCAATTATTTTTTATGGTGGTAATTCTATAAATTTCCATGTGTCTGCATGAATTTTAGAGCCCTAGGATTACTATGGATGTTTTTTCCCTTCCCCATAATGTAATACTTCCACTATCGACATGTCTACACAATGGAGTACATATATTTTTCATAGGTGGGGCATATGTGAACATAATCATATAGTTTTTTTGTTGTAACAGGACACCACATTCCCATGATGAGTGAGGAATGCATTGATTTCATAAGTTGAAGCATTTGTCTCAATCTCAAATGGGTATTGCATTTCTGCAGAATAAGGGTTGGTGTTGAGCATAGGAAGAATTTCAAATCCTCGACTGATTTCTATTGGGACACAGTACAAACAAAATTGACCTTCACTCCACTCTTGTTCACCTATCTGAGGGCCTAAATGATATGAGAGAAACCCAACAAAAACCTGCAGTATAAGTTGGTGAGTTCCAAGAAGTTGCAGAGATCGGTCAATGTCTTATTGGTTGACCAATCGTGGATGACTTGGATCTTGGTTGGATCCACATGAACGCCCCACTCATACACATTCTATCCCAAATATTGGATTCTCTACATGGAAAAGGAACACTTCGCCAAATTGGCATATAACTTGTGTTGTCACAGGGTGCCCAAGACATGTTAAATATTATACAAATTTTTCTCCCAAGTTTTTCTAAAGATGAGGATGTTATCTAGATATAAGATCAAAAAGGAGTTTTTGAATGGTCACAATATAACATCCATCATCTGCATGAATGTGGTCAAGGCATTTTTCAAGACAAAATGCATGAATATCCACTCGAACAAACCCTCTTTAGACTTGAAGGTTTTCATCCATGCATCAGTTTACTCAATCAGAACCTAGTGGTATCTTGACTTCATATCAATCTTACTAAAAAACATGGATCCCTTAAGTTGATCGAGAATATAGTAAATATGGGGGACTGGGTACCATTTCTTGACCATGATATTTTTCAAGGATCTCTAATCAATAAAAAATCATCATGTCTCATCCTTTTTCTGTACCAGAACAATCGGGCTCTCGCAGGGTGAGGATGTTGGTCTGATGTGACCCTTCAAAATTAGTTCTTGGATCTGGAATTTAATTTCTTCATTATACATAATATAGCACATGTATATAGACTCGTTAGGCAAAGGAGAACCTAGTGTCAAATCAATTGACTAATTTACCTAACAGTGCAAATGAATCCCAACATGAGAGGAAAACATGTATTTTTTCTCTTCTAATATCTTGTCCACTTGTTGTTGTGTTCGAAGACTCTGTGCAAAGGTTTTGGCAGTTCTAGTGACCTTCTGTTCACCTTATGGTTGGACCATAAAGATGGAAAATCTCCCATTCTAAGAGATGACCTTTTTCACTTCTTTGTAGATATCAAAGAGACGACAGTAGTTGGGACTTCCAATGGTATCATGTAGAGTTGAACTCCCAAAGTAGTAATGACACTACAAGGCCTAGATTCATAAACAACATGATTCTTCCATATTTATGGTTGTCCTAAAAAAATATCACAAACTTCAATAGGGGAAGCATCACACAATACCTCATGTTTGAATGGTTTGATGTCATAGTGCAGATGACATTGTTGGTTGATGCAGATGTCACCTCCCTAGTTGAGCCAACCAATATTGTATGGGTGAGGCTATAAATTCGTTGTTAGGTTCAACATCTGGAGAACCTCTATTGATATAAGGTTCTTCTTTCTATTTTTGTCAACAATGAAATGGATTGGGGTCCCTTTATCCTACATCTCTAAGTGGAAGAGGCTTTCCCCTTCTTCAGGATCCTCTGGTTCCTCTGTCTGGAATTTTTTTGTAGCGATGGTGACACTGGGTTTTGAGTCAATTATCCATTTTCTCTTTTTCGGTTCTAAATCAGAGTATGATTCTGTTATATTTTATTTATTTACTTAGTAGTAGAGTTATCATTGTTCTTTTACTTCTTTAAAATTAACATAAATATCATGTACTGAGAAATAAGAGTAGCATCAACAAGAGACAAAATAACACAAGATATTTATCGTGGGAAAACCCCAAATGGGGGGAAAACCAAGCCAAAATTTCCTATATATATTCCATCCACAATATTCCAACCATACAACAACTCCCAATACAAACATACAAGAAAGAAACCCTAGCACTAGGCTAGCACACAAGCTAGTGCTCCCAGTTGCAGCAACAACACCATACAGCTAGAACACATCTCCTCATAGATATAACGCACAAGAGAAATCCACCATGAATAACAAACAAGATCCTTAGATACTACTACACTACATCATCTTCTTCTCCTCCTTAGACTTGTGCCTTCTTATTCATGAGAGAATGAGTGTGAGTGAGTCTAAATGAGCTAGACGTCTCCCTTATTTATAGTCTTCAAGTCACCTAGTTGGGCCTTCTTCTTCTCTGGGGATCTTATTTTCACTTTATTATTTTCCTTGTGGGATGAATTCTCTTATGGGATATTATTTCACTGTTGAATGGTCTTCCTGGACTTTCGAAATCTTATTCTCTTCTAAGAAAGGTTGTCTAGAGGAAAGTTCCTCCTGCAACTACCAAAACATCAAAAATCCCTCTTATCTAGGGAGGTATCTTTCCACAATGTCTTCATCTAGTAGTCCACTAACTAATATGCAATCAACTGGTAGCACACAACTACCTATATTGTCCATTAGTACACAACTATTTTCATAGTCCTGTAGTTCACAAATACTTCTATATTCCTCCTGACTGTGTTTTGATCAAACAAAAGCACACAACTAATTCCAAGCAATTTAGTAGTCTCTGTGGAAATCATCTAGTAGAACACAACCACAACAATGCCATCCAATCTTCTGCCAAAAAATAATAGTACACAACTATTTTCTAGTGGTACACAACAACCACTATAGTAGTACACAAATATTGTCCAGTGATACACAATCACTGCCAGTGGTACACAACCACCGTAGTAGCACACAACTATTTTCCATTGATACACAATCGCTTCTAGTGGAACACATCCATCATAGTATCACACATCTATTGTCAAGTGATACACAAACACTACCAGTGGAACACATCCACCGTAGTAGCACACCAATATTTTCCAAAAACACACAATCTCCTCCATAGTCTCACGACTATGCATGTGATTATTATTCTCTCATCAGTCCCATCAGTGCATTACGCCCTTAGTCACCTCACATGACTGATGTAGGGAACCTTTGGCCAGAGGGGTTATCCAACAAGAGGAGAAACAACACACCTCCATCTCAACAAGGGTGGGCATTCTGAATCACACCAATCTTGTCTCTGAAATACTCATACTTCACTCTAGACAAAGGCTTGGTGAGAATGTCTATTATTTTCTCATCCATGGATATGTACTGGAGCCCCACAACTCATCTCTGCCCCATGTCTCGGATGTAATGATATTTTATATCTATGTTCTTTGAATTTTCATGAAAGGCATGATTCTATGAAATATTCATGCACCTTTGATTGTCAAAATGTATCAAAGTTGGCTACAACTCAAGATCAAATATCCCTACAAGCAACTTCTAAAGCCACACTGCTTCAGGGATTTCCATATGTTACAGGGAAATCCCCCTGTGGACAAGTGGATTCCCTCTTGGGCTCTAGACTTCTAATACCAAGACAGAAAGGTGCTAACGTTGGTCACTGACATCCTTTTAACCCTAGCTAAACTAATGTATAGAGAAGAGGAAGAAATGTGTACCTTTTTAACGATGTTCATCCTCACACAGTTTGAGTTGATCTTTGATCCCCAAGCTCCTCGATAAGTCCTGCAAAACAAAAAAAGACAGAACAAGCTTCCTATTCTACTAACATTAGCTTGAAACCAGATCTATCTAATAGAGACAAGTTCATGTAGAATAAACACAACCTTGAAAGAAATAGGCCAAGCACATATGTATATTAATGAAAATAAATAAAAGTTCTTACAACCATGATGTATATGCAGTAGCTTCACCAAGCTCTCTTTGTCCAGACCCTTGCTCAAATAATCCACCATCAAAATGAATATGCTTTCACTAATAAATCTCCCTTATGATATCATAAGCTTGATGCCTCTAAACTGCCATGTGCTTTTACCATTAGAAGGCCTCCTTATATAATTTTGGAGAGACCCAACCAACTTAGAGATTATTGGGATAGGTTGAGGATATTTCTCCATTAGTTGTGGTTCCTCCCTAAGATGTAGCCTTGAACTCAGATTCGAATCCAACTGATTTCCAAGATTAGGGGGATCTTTCCCTGATTCTCCTCAACAGCCCAAAAATTTCTCAAACATGCCATCGCTCCCCCAAAAGGGTGCATAAAGAATTGCAATGCTCCCCCAAAGAAGGCTAGGGAGCGTTGGCCCTCCCTGACAATGGGTAGGGGAGCACTGCCCAAAATTCCTTCAGAAAATCCTAGCGCTCCCCCAGAATGGTGTCCCGAGTGTTGCAACACTCCCCTAAAGAGGAGTAGGGAGCGTTGGCACTCCCTGACAGTGGGTAGGGTAGTGTTTCCCTTCAAAAATCATTTTTAAGTAGTTTTTTCCCTAGCAAATTCTTTGTACTCTTCATCAAATGATTTATCTTCCTTAAACCATTCTTTGAAGGTGTGTTAAGTGTCCCTCTGATGTCGTTAGAGACATGACATAGTCAATATGGCAGTATGATGTTTGCGACACTTCTAATGATGACACTTGCGGCCAAATGAGACACTTGCAACACTTGTAATGATGACACTTGCAACACTATTGAAGTGAGTAATTTTTATGTGTAAAAAATTTCCTCCCAAAGTGCTAAGTTAGAAGACATAAACTGATGACTAAAGTACTTTGTAGACTTTTGCAAGAAAGGGTATGGAATCTGAGAACCTGGTAGAGGCTGCACACAACCATCAAACAAATATTATGACATGTTTCAAACCCAAGGTAGGCATACCTATGCTTGAGTGATAAATACTTTCAAGGTATGGCCACCATAAAATACACCGTGGATCCATAATCATACTGACTGAAGAGTATATCCACTAAAGATACAATGTGGATCTATACTCCCATGACATGAATTGATCGTCGCCACGTAAAATACACAATGGATCTACGAGAATACAAGACATAGCCATGAACCAATACAAAGTGGATCTATGTGACAATATATGTGTCAATATTCAAAACTCCGTCGCAACCTGGGTAAAGTACATATCAGAGTGATCACTCAACCTGGGGTCTTCTTACCAATCCAGATGCAGTACGAATCTAACCATGTGAATAGATGTCCTGATGTCGAACATGGTAGAAACCACTTGATTACCGGTCAATGAGGTAAGCCGTTAACAAGTGCAAGGGAAATCACCATTAATGTCAATGATTTCCAAGGTACCCCTGTACATTCCAACAAATTTGAATAAATGAGTTGAAGTCGAACATCCATGGAATCATCCGATCAGGGGTCAATGATGTAAACCAATTGTCGGAAGAGAGGAGGCCTGTCATTGAGGCATGCACATCCCAACGTACTAACTAGTTTCTAAGTCTAGTTCCCGGATAATGTGTTGAAGTGGATAGGAACAGACTCATCGAAGGAGGGCCTTGATGTATCCCCCATCAATGACACAAAACTGACACAGAGATGTAAATTGGTGGATCAAAAGAACATGGACTGACATGGGTATTGAAATAAGAAATTTGTGATGGCTGACTCTCGAGGTAGATACTTCCCTTGAACATTGAGGCACAATAGCAGAAACATGACATGATGATGCAATGGACACTGTGACTTTCACCGGGTGACCCAAAGGAGTAAATAAAATTAGAAGATTGGTTTAGTGTAGAGGTTCAACGAATTAAAATGTGTGCAAAGACAAAGTGTCGTGTTCAAGGGCGACTGTAAGAGTGACTTGTAATGTTCCCAAAAACTGCTTGGCTTGCTTCCTTCAATTTTTTCCCCTATCCAAATAGACGAGTACCTCTTTTTGATTTAATGAGCTCGAGGAGGGTAACACATGATCGATAAATATCACCTTCGGTAAGTCACTCTTCCTTTGTTTAGCGAACTGGAAGAAGTAAGGGTTCGGTCCCATATGGGCCCTTCAATGTATGATTGTTTTAACGAGTCTAGAGAAGGTAAACTCAGTGATTTTTCATGTTTAGAGAGTCTAAAAATAACTTAAAGATGACTCTATGGTTGTCCTCTTTTGTAATTTTAGTCTCACGAGGCCGAAAAAGAGATAAACTACCACTCGAAATATGCCCTTTCAAACCTTTTAACGAGTGTGAAAGGAAGCAAGATCACTCAACAATATTTTCATGAAGTGAGTAATTTTGATGTGTAATACCATACTACCTATGATATAATCTGTCTATATTGTACTGAGTGCCACTAATCTCTACTTCCATCTTAACCATGAGATCATAACTGATCCCAAACTAAAGCAACATCCAGATGTTCTTTTCTAGTCCACTACACTCCCTTCCTAGTCAAAGTCTGTATAACCATGTATCTTCACATATCCATCCAAGACTTATCTCAATCCATATCCAATCATACAACGTAGGTACCTGAACATATGCTTTTCTACCATCCAATGTACATGTCTAGGTTAAACCATGTACTGACTCAAGGCATTCACTGTAAAGCATATGCCTGGCTTGGTGTTAACCAGGTACATCAAGGATCTAATGAACTATCTGTACATTGTGGGATCCACCAAATATGAAGATGATTCACTCAAGAGATTCAAATTTATCATCATAGTTGTGGACATGGACTTGCAGACCATCATTTTGAATCTCTACAGGATCTCAACAGTATATTTTCCTTGGCTAAGGAAAATCTCATCTAGTCTCTTCCACACCTCCAATCCCAAGAAATAATACATCAGACCTAGATCCTTCATCTCAAACTATGAAGTGAGCTTCCTCTTGAACCCAACTATGAGCTTATCATCTCCTATTAGAAGCAATTCATCCACTTATAGAACCAAGATCATCGGGAAACCATTCTCAACCTTGTAGTAAAGGTTGGAATCCACATAACTCTTGGTAAACCCCATGCTCATTAGGTGGTTATCTATTATGGCATATTGTTCCATGGGTTCTTCATTTAGTCTGTACAAATCCTTCTTCAATTTTCACACATGGGACTCCTTCCCATGAATTAGAAACCTTTGTGGCTTCTCTATGTACACTTCTTCCTAAATCACACCATTCAAGAAATAAGTCTTGACATCAATCTGGTGAAATTTCCATCCCATCGCGGAAGCAATCACAATAATCAATCTGATGGAAGTGTACTTTGATACTGCATAAAATGTCTTATCATAGTGTTCTCCCTCTTTCTGGGAGAAAACTCTAGCCAAACATCTCACTTTGTACTTCTCTATGTTACAATCTCTATATGCTTGATCTTGTAGATCCACTTGGATGTCACTATTGACTTCCCCTCTAGTCTCGAAACCACTTCACACACATATTTCTTCATGATGGAATGATATTACTCCATCATGGAATCGTTCTATTCATGCTTCTTAGTATCTTCTTCAAAGGTGGAAGGTTTTGAATCAATGATTCTACTCATCACCTCCACATACCTAGAAAACTTGTGTGGTCTCTTGCTCTCTCTAAATGAGCCGTTGGGAGCTGCATGTCCTTCAACTTTCTTCAAGGTGTTCTGGATCCAATCTGGTCTCTTCCTGGTGACTATACCTTCTTTGGGTGGATCTACAGGTCTCTATGACTCTACCATCTCATTCTGAACTTCTTAAATGAGTTCCTCTGGTGTAAAGTCTACCATGATTGCATCCATTGGAGCCTCCTTCTCCTTCTCCTCTTGATATTATGAAGGATTCCTCTTTATCAAATGTTACATATCGAATGATCTCAATATGTCTTTATTTGGGAATGTATATTCTATAATCCTTTGAAGTCTCACTATATATAATGAAGGTTCCTTTCTTTTCTGAAGGTTCCAACTTTGTTCTCTTTTCCTTTGGAAAATGTATAAACACTGGAAAACCAAAAATCCTCAAGTGACTTACTTATGTTTTATTTCCATTGAACACCTCTTCATGTGTCTTGTTCCCCAATATCTAATGAGGAACTCTACTCTGAACATACATGGTTGTATTGGTTTCTTCTGCCCATAAATGCATGGGTAATCCTTGGTCATGGATAATTGATTAAGCTTCTTCTACGATGGATTTGTTATTCCTTTCTACAACCCCATTCTATTGAGGATTGTAGTGATTTGTTAGCTCCCTCTTAATATTGCTTCTATGAAAAAGTATTTAAACTATTTTGAGGTGTACTCGCCTCCATTGTTAGATATCAAGACTTTAATATTCCTTTTAGATAGATTTTGAACTAAAGCCTTGAATTCCTTAAACTTTTTGAAGACTTCATCTTTCACTTTTAAGAAGCAGATCCATGTATTTTGAGAATAGTCATATATGAATAAGACAAAGTATACAAAGTTTCCTAAGGATGGCACCATCATTTGTCCACATACATTGGAGTGTATGATGTGTAAGATATCGTTGGATGTATTGTCACTGCTAGTAAATATTTCCTTGACATTATTTCCAAGTGTGCAACCTTTGCATACTCCATCATGTTCTACCTAAATTTTTGGTATACCTGTAACCATCTCGCTCAATATTGGTAGCGCTATGTATTTTATGTGAGCAAGTATTTGGTCCCATAGCTCACTAGAGCTCACACTGTTATGTACAAGGGATTTTTCTTTGTTTCCCTTCAATTTATACAATTCTCCCTCTCGGAAACCAATCACGGTAGATTTATCTATGCTTGAATTATTGGGCCATAGAAGAACTTGGCCATCCACAAAAGATACCCTAATACCTTTAGCTTCCAAGGAAGAGATAGAAAGTAGATTCTTCTTCAAGACTTGTACACAGAAAATATCTTTAATTGAAAGAGGGTTACCTGACTCAAGTTGTAGGGAGGCTTCTCCAAATCCTTTTACTGCATGTATGAAATCATCCCCAAGCTCCACCTAAATGGATGAACTCTTTTCTGTTTAGTTTGAAAAATAATTTTTGAATCTATTCATGTTCTTGGAAGCACCACTATATGTGTGACAGGTATCACTCCCTTGAGTGATAATTATTATGAGTGTTGAAACAAATACAAATTATTCATCCTTTTACTTGTTCTCTTCAATGTATGTTGTATGTGCATGGTGCTTCTTTCCCTTTTCATATCTAATAGGACATTGTGTGACATAATGTCCCATATTTTTGCAGTTGTAGCATATTATTCTTGATCCATCCTTATTGTAGTGTGGTCTCTTAGAATTTGTCAGAATGCCTTCTTTTCTTTCCTTCATTTTCTTCACTTTAGAAGCAAGGGGTTTATTTTCATCATCATTTGTCTTCTTTGATTTAGATATTGATCTGGATTCCTCTTGGGTACAATATTCCCATAACTTGTTAAACTTGGGAAATTTGCTTCTAGCTCAAATCCCTTGAATGAATGAAAACCAAGAGGAAGGAAATCCATTGAGTGTAGTATTTACAATTTCAACGTCATCTACCATATCTTCGATGGATTCTAACTAGTCTTTGATCTGTGAGATCCTCTTGGCCTTGATCTCATTCTTCTTGAACTTTGATTTGTCATCTTATTCTTTAGGTTCCGGAAGAACCTTCTTAATGTGATCCAATAAATCATTTTCTTCTATAATAAGGATAAATATATGCTTCCAATATATAAAGTTATCTACTCCATCCAATCTATCTTCAACTCTCATACTGGTTGACATTTTCATCGGTAGAAACCCTAGATTTGATCAATTTTGAATTTTTGATCTTTCACGAAACTGCAACCAAAGTGTTGCAGGAGGTGCTCTAGGGTAGGGAGAACTAATATGTGGTGAAAATATCCCCAATTCCTTGTAACTAGTGCTGAAGGAGCTTGAAAAATTATTTCAGTGCAGTGACAAGGGATTTTTGCAAATGATCTTCCTTCCAGTGATCAAATTGTTCTAAAGGAAACCTCACTACGATACCATGTTAGATTTTATTTATGTACAGAGGATTATATTTATCATTGTTCTTTTACTTATTTATCATTAACATATATATCATGTACTAAGAAATAAGAGGAGCATAAACCAAATAAAAAATAACAAAAGAGGTTTATCCTGGGAAAACCCCAAATGGGGGAAAAACCCAGCCAACCCTTCTTAGATAGATTACATACATAATAGTCCAAACATACACAAGCTCTTAAGAGAAACATAAAATAAATAAATCCTAGCACTAGGATAGCACACAAGCTAGTGCCCCCAGCGACGAAAACAACAACATAAAACTAGAGTGCACCTCCTCATAGAGATAGACCACAAGAGAAAGCCACCACCAAGAATAACCAAGAGCCTCAGATACTACTTCAATTTGTATTATTCATCTCCTCCTTAGACTTGCCCCTTCTTCTTCATGAGTGAGTGAGTGTGAGTGAGACCAAATGATCTAGATGTCTCCTTTATTTATAGTCTTCAAGTCACCTAGCTGGGTCGAATTCTTCTCTAGGGATCTTATTTTCACTTTATTCTTTTCCTTATGGGATGAATTCTCTTCTGGGGTATTCTTTTGTTGTTCAATGGTCTTCTTGGACTTCTGAAATATTCTTCTCTTTTAAGAAAGGTTGTCTATAGGAAATTTCCTCCCACAGCTACCAACACATCAATATAGTCATCATCCAACCCTAATATGTTCGTCTCAACCAATAATGACCATTTGGAGTGACATTCATCGGTATTGATCCAAGGTAATTTGTGTAATTAACACCACTTTCCAATGTCCTTTTTCAACTTCCAATTGCCCTTCTTTTCTAGTGGCTTGGAATAGTTTTCCCAGGGCTCACCATAATTACTCTATCCTTTGACTTAGGTCTTAAGGAAACCTTTATTGGGATTCTGTTGTGATGGGTTTACATAACCAAAATCCCACTTATTATTTTTCTTGAACTTCTGCTTGATCTTCAAAACATATTGGTAATCAGATCGCATTTAGGAGATGTCTAAGAACTCCATATTTGTTTGGATGTACCTATGTAGTCAATTGTAGTACTTCAGAACTAGGTGCCACTCAGATACCTAGATTTGTGAACAAGGTATGGAAAATTTTGGCGTACTCTGACACCATCTCATCTCTCTCCTAATGTAGATTTTTCCATCTCAGGTATTGGTCATCATAGTTTCCAATAGGGTAGCATTTCTCCTTGAGGGCATCAACAAAATACACCCAAGTGGGTCCTGGCCCAAAACTTGTAGACTCATCTTTGACATGTTGCTCGCAGTCAATATCCCACCAATAAATGACATGGGAAAGGGGCTTAAGGAGTGCAAAGGTGTTTTTTTCACTGTTGGAAAAATTTTGGATAGATAAATAACCCTCTAGTAGACTTAACCATTTTTCCAAATCATCGACATTTATCTAGCCTTCAAATAAAGGAATATAAAATTTAAATCTTAACTTAAAGGGTGTCGCACCTCTGAAGTGACTATTGGTTGAAGGTGCCTTGGTTGTTGTTGGAAACCATCGAAGGATATGGGATAAATTATCCATCATCTCATTCATTTGTCATGTGATGGATTCCTTGAGAAACATTTTGACAAGATCTCTTGCTCCATCATATCTCTTTTAATCTACCATGGGAGGTTTCTTGGGCTAGCGAGAACATTCTTCCCCAAGCTCCACTAGTTCGAGGCCCAACTATCGGTCACTTGATCTTGTCGGGGACATTCACAAAGAAGCAACAAGGAGAAGATTTGTCTGATACCACTGATCCAGATTATATTAAGAACGACATGAAGGAATATATATATACTAGATATATAATAAGGAAATACATATATATAACCCTAAACATCCAAAACTCTAACCCCAAAAGATGAAGCGCCAAAAGGTTTGTGGGCCCTTATCTAGTTAGTTCATATGTGAACTTCCCGAGGGTGCAACATTTGCATATGGTCTCCATTTTTGGTGCGTGGTACATCGTTGGAAAGGTGTATTCGAGGAGTACAAATTATTTTCAACCTATCATGTGCCTCTATCTACATGCTAGGTGCTACTGGGCCAAAAACATGTCGTTTAGGGCCTCAAAATGGCCTCGAAATCTTGGGATCCAAAAAACTATAGAAAAAATACCAAGATGTGGAACCATTCCAAATTAGTGGAATAGGTGGGTGGCCACCAGTATCCACCTAGATCAAGAAAAGGAAACCCTAACTCATATAATGAAGGACAAAGCAAGGAGATTCAATACCAAGAAAATTAGTCCAAGAAACTAGCTAAGAAGGACGATGGGGACACAATGGGAAGTCTAAGAAAGACATTGGAAAGTGTTGTGAGTTCCACAAAATACCCTTGTAAAAAAACAATGAATGTCGATCAAAATAGTCAGTGGTGGTTGAGATGAAAGAAAATAATTATAAATTGACTCAGAATCTGATTAAAAGAACAATAAATGGAAACATACCATCTATGTAGAACCCATTGCTACCATTGTGACCACAACAATAAAACCAAAAGAACCATAAAATCCTTAGGAGGGGGAGTGCCTCTTCAACTCTTATATGTGTGTAAAGAGGACCCCACTACATTTCATTATTGACAATGGGAGTGATAAGAACCTGATATCAACCGAGATTATCAAGATATTTAAGTTCAGATGTCAAACCCCTAATCATACACCATCAGATATTTGAGATAGGGACGAGACATCCACGTCAACCAATAATGCCACTTGTCCTATGGCATCAATCCCTTCAAGGATGAGACACTACGTGATTTTGTCACACTTGAAGTATTTGATTTTATTTTAGGACAACCATATATGTGGAAATTCCATGCTATCTATGAGTCTCATCCCTGTAGTGTCATTGTTACTTTGGGAGGTCATCTCTATAGGGTAATATGTTGGTTGTGGAGCCTGATTATCTTCCAGATTCAGAGGTCCTTACTTTCAACCATGTTTATACCCCATGAAGTATTTACACCCCAGAAGTATGTACACTCTTCCACGCGGGGGAGTGCAGAGGGGGGGTACCTCCTCTGTGGGGTCTGGGGGGGATATCCCCCCGGCTGGGGGATTTGAGGGCAAAGCCCCCGAAGGAAAAATTGCCTTGTAAATGTATATTGTAATTTCATTGTAAATCTGAACCGTTCATTATAATGTCACAGATCTAACAATAGAGATTATGTTAGGGTTTTTTTCCCTAGAAGGAAACCCTCTTTTATGAGGGTAATGTATTGCGGCTATGATTGATGGCGAATATTGTATTCTGAGAGAGGAGATTGTGAGAGAAAGAAGAGGAAGTTGATGAAATTACTAATACA
>ML807533.1:215778-237045 GCA_009831015.1 Picea engelmannii | reverse complement strand
CTACTTTCTATCTACCCGCCTTAATTGTATTAACTGCCTTCCTATCTATAACATAATACAATGTGCCTGGCTTTGAATGCCTTTAGTAAACGGCGGCGCAACGAATACCAAGGTGAAATTCAAAATCAAAAGAAAAAAGGTTTGCTGGTTGGTCCAGCTGTACAATTCTTTTCCTCCTCGCGTTGGTTCATATGATGAATTTCAAATGTTGCGGATTCTCCTGCATCATTGGGTGAATAAGTGAACACGTAGAGCCTTGGGCTCTCACAAATGCAGAGGAAATCCAAGGTATTTCGTTGGTAAATAAGTAGAAAATTTCCGAGCTAATGAAATGTAACTCAGGGTTTGCAAGAGATTTGAAGAATGACGAAAGCATAAAGGCTAGGTGACTTCCTCATAGAAAAACATAGAAAAATCAAGTTAAGTAAAGTGTGGTGAAATAATAAACGTTGGGCGATTGTCCTCATAGAAAAACGTAGAAAGAAAAACACCAAAAGACAGGATCACCGCAAATACATAAATAAATTCAAATCTCATTAAAATTAAAACCTTCAATAGAATTACCCCAACCATACTTATACAAATGGGAATCATATTGCAATTGAAATTTTAAGAAGAATATTGTAGCAATACATATACAAATTGAATCTCATTGCAATGAAATATTCAACCGAATACCGTAAAACACATGTATAAATTTAAATCTTACTACAATTAAAATCTTCAACAGGAATACCGTAGCTGAAGATGACATAGGAAAAGATGTTCTCTCATCCTTGCGCTCTGTCCAGATCCCCGCTTGGTAACCGTGAAGACTTCACCGATACCTCCTAGCCAATGTTTGGGATACTCTTCTTTCCCCGTAGCCCCCTGAGCCTCAAAGAGGCCATGCACAAACAAAACCAGAATACTCTATCTCTCAGCTCGCCTCGCAAGGTAGAGCTACCACTCTCTCTCTCAAGCTAGGTATCCCAACTCTCACAAGAAAAACCAGTCATAATTTCTACATCATAACCTTACTCCAACCAGTCACGATTCATTCCTCCTCTCATCCATTTATTTTATAGAAATTTTCTCAGTGACCACTTTCCATTTGCACATTAAATTCATTTTTTTTTAATTAATTAGGATTTGCTCTCCACATACACTTGTCACTCATTCCCTTAGTTGCACCAATAAATCCATAATTGAATTAAATTAAATGTCAATTTCCCTCACCCATCCTAAAATCACTCCTAGTTGTCCCTTTATTCCCTTTATTTCCCTTTTAATGACTGATGCCTTTCTAAAACTAAGTTGTGTTTAATTTAGGAAAGTTATTTAGTTAGACTAGACTAGATACCTTTCTATGCTTACACAATTTTAAGCTTTATTCCTTTCTCACTTTAAATTCTAATTTATTACTTACTTGCACAAGTGTATTAATCACTCCTTAGGATTTATTTTTATTTTCATTGATTCTTAATTTGATTTATTTCATCCCCTCATCATTTAATTTAAAATTTTAGTTTTTAGTCTTCTAGCTCACTTAGACTTAGGCTTAGTTGAATCTTTATTTTAAAACTCCTAGACCCTTAGGAATTATGCTTAATAAGTTCATTCTTTATTTAATTAATTAATAAATTAATTAATTCGGCAGGTGCTCAAGGTTTTAAGGTTTAACATTTGCTCAAGTTTTCTAGGCCACCTAGATTCATTGACTCATTTTTTTTATACCGCAACGTACCCTTCAAGACACACTCCATGCTCCAAGGGTGCCACTCACCTTTGATTCAAATTTTAATTACACGACAGGCCCTTCAAGATGCACTACGTGCTCTAAGGGTGCCACTCTCCTTTTATTCAAATTTTAATTATGCGACGTGCCCTTCAAGAAAAACTATGTGCTCCAAGGGTGCCACTCGCCTTTGACTGGTTTTGGTAGTTTTCTAACACTTGGAGTCAATACTCCATTCAGGCAACCTTGTGAGACACTGAGGGCCTCTAAGGAATAAGGACCCTAACTTATTATGTGCCCCCTAGAATCTTCGCAAGCGATTGTCTCAGTCTGCCCTCACAACATCATGGATCTCTTGAACTAGGTAATGGTTAACCTAAAGTCCAAGCCACAACGAAAGTGCTAGTAGGCTATGACATGGTTGTTGCCACACCTCTCCCTCAATATCTAGTTGTTGTGCATGCCCATTTACTCCTTATGTGAGTTTGATTAGGAAACAATTGTCAACCTGCATCCATCAATGAAACATTGTTAATGATCCATCAACAACTTCATAATATACCCAATCATATGTCACATATGCATAAATAAAAATACCCAAACCAATATAGTCCACTCCTTGACTCGATCCTGAGTCCAAGGAGGTCCATTGATTCCATTGGAATCCTCAATCTGTTAAGTGTCTTGCACACTTAGAGGAAACTCGTCAATAACATTTGTCAATACATAGATATCAAATAACATAACATCATAAACCATCAACATCATCATAAGAATCCATAAGCGAACAAACTATCATATACTAAAACCAGATCATTTGCAGGCAAGTGTCCTCAAAGAATAAGTCAATAAGATGTGCTCACAAAATCAGGATGTTACATACACCCCCTCTTGTTTTAAACTTCGTCTCGAAGTTTCACAGTACATAAATGCAATAAATAAAGCATCTGACAATATCTAAATGTCTAACTATCAAACAAATATGGAAACTATTGGCGTTTATCATATGCGTCCTCCCAGGTAGCTGAGTGTGGACTATAATTTCCCAACTGGACCTTGACCTGATCGACTGTTCGACATCGTAGTTGTCGAATGCGATGGTATAGAATGCAGATTGGCTCTGTCGTGAGCACACCCTCATCCGACGCCTGCAAAGAACTCTTGTCAATCACATGTGTAGGATCACTAACATAATGTCTCAAAATAGATACATGAAAAACATCATGCATACGCCTCAAAGAATCAAACAAGGCTAGTCAATAGGCCACCGGGCCTTTCTTTTCCACAACTTCTAAAGGTCCCACAAACCTAGGAGAGATTTTATTACCCTTTCCAAACTTGATCGAACTCTTGTGTAGCTTCATCCACAAGAAGACTCGATCACCAAATTCATAACTACGGTTAACACGACACGCATCGAGATAACTCTTTTGTCGATGTTGCACTTCTTTAATCCTTTGTCTTATCATTTTCATTTGTTCTTCCATTTCTTGGATCTCTTCTGGTCCTACTAGGACCCTATCCTCAAATTGATCCCAACTCAAAGGCGTCTGACACAGTCGCCTGTAAAGAAACTCAAAAGGTGCCATCTTAATGGTGCTTTGATAGTTGTTGTTGTACTCAAACTCTACCAATGGAAACAAATCTTCCCAGTGCTTCTATTGGTCCATCATGTACATATGCAACATATCTTCCAAAATTTGATTTGTTCTTTCTATCTTCTCGTCTGTCTCAGGGTGATACGTTGTACTAAAGTTAAGTTGGGTTCCCAAGGCCTCTGGGAAACTAGTCCAAAATCATACTGTAAACACCGATCCTTGATCGGATATGATCCTTTTAGGAACACCATGCAATATCACAATATCGCTGATAACAAATCTAGCTATGTCCAGTGCGTGATACATCGTACACACAGGGATAAAATATGCACTCTTTGTCAAAGTGTCAGCTACCACGAAAATCAAGTCGTGCCTCCTTGCCGTCAGTGGAAATCCCACAATAAATTCCATTGAAATGACCTCTCATTTCTATTCCAGAATAACGTGTGGTTGTAGTAATCATGTAGGATGTCTATGTTCAACCTTCACTTGTTGTCATTCTAGACATCTCTCCATGTAGTTGACTATGTCTGCGTTCATTCCTTTCCAGAAGAATAAGGGCTTAAGGTATTCCCTCATCTTAGTGACTCTTGGATGAGCCATGTACACTGCTCTATGAGATTTGTTTAATATTAATCTTCTCAAATCACCGTTAGGCGATATGTAAATCCGGTTATTATACCTCATTAAACTGTCATTGTCTAATGTAAATCTCTCAAAATTTGGTACCAACATTGTGTCTTGTCCAATATTTTCCTTAACCTCTTTATACCATTCATCATCGCATTGTATAGTTAGAATCCTTTCTCAAATATTCATCTGAAGAGGTATCACCGACAATATTCTTGGTCTCCTACTTAACGCATCTTCCACTCTTTTCACCATTCCTTTTATGTAGGTAATCTCAAAATCGTACTCGCTAAGAAGTTCTAACCAATTCCTTTGTCACGCATTCAAGTCACTTTGCGTAAAAATGTGTTGCAAACCACAGTGGTCTGTATTCAGTTCTAATTTTCATCCAATTAGGTAGTGTCTCAAAACTCTCAGGGCATACACAATGGCCAACAACTCCAAATCATGCGTCGCGTAGTTCTCCTCATTCTTTCTTAATTTCCTAGAGATGTAAGCGATCACTCGACCATATTGCATTAATACTCTACCTAAACCTTCCTTGGATGTGTTTGTGCATGAAAAGAAGTCCTTGTCCATGTCAGGGACTTATAGTATTGGCGTTTTCATCAAAATTTCCTTCAGCCTTCGAAATGCTTCCACGAATTTCTCTATCCATACAAACTTATTTGTTTTCTTCTGCAATTCCTTAATCAGATTTTCTATCTTCGAAAAACCTTTGAGGAATCATCAATAATATCTAGCTAAACCCATGAATATACGTACTTATGGTACGTACGTCGATGTAGGGAATTCTATAATAGCTTCTACCTTTTCTAGATCCACAATGATACCTTCGTCGGAGATAACATGCCGTAAATAATGAATCCTTGATTGATAAAAAGAGCATTTCGACGGTTTCCTGTATAATTTATTCTTTCGTAAACACTGTAGTACCAAGTGCAAATGTTCATCATGTTCTTCCATCATCCGAGAATATATCAATATGTCATCAATGAATACTTGAAAAAAAAAATCGAAGTATTCACGAAACACCCCATTTATCAAGCTCATGAATACCCCTAGGGCGTTTGTCAGTCCAAACGGTAAAATGGTAAATTCGTAATGCCTGAACCTCGTCTTGAATGTGGTCTTAGGAATGCCTTCCTCTTTGATCCGTAACTAGTGATATCTTGATCTCAAGTTGATCTTCGAAAATACCGTTGCACCTTTCATTTGGTCAAACAAATCATCTATTCTTGGCAACGGATATTGGTTCTTGATAATTTCTTTGTTCAATTGGCGGTAGTTAATACATAGTCTCCACGGCCCATCCTTCTTCCATATGAAAATAACAGGCGCACCCCAAGGTGACACACTTGGACGTATAAGTCCTAGGTCCAACAACTCCTTTAGTTTCATTTTGAACTCCTTTAACTCAAGCGTTGACATCTGATAAGGCATTCTTTCTATTGGTTCAGTTCTAGGTTTTAAGTCGATGGTAAATTCCAGCTCTCTTTCGGGCAGAAAACCTGGTAACTCTTATGGGAACACGTCCACAAACTATCGTACTACCAGAAGGTTTTCCAATCCTTCCACCATGCCCTTGTCATTCAACGCTATGATTACATATAGCTTGCATCCCTTGTGCATTTTGTTCTGTAGTTGTAGGGAAGAAATGAACCTTAGTAAAACTCCTTAGTTTCTTCCTACAATCACTCATCTTGGTCCCTCATCATCGGTCAAACTCAACCATTTCGTCTTACAGTTGAGTATCACATTATAGGATTCCAACCAGTCTGTACCAATCACAATGTCATAAGATCCTAATATCATGATGTATAGGTTGGACTTCGTTAAAAAACCTCCCAGGTTGAGGTTACAGTCCGTAACCTTTCCTCCAACCTTTTTCTTGGCTCCCGAATCCATTTCCATGTAGCTAAACGTGTCATGTTCGACTACCATTACCTTAATTTATTTTAGCACTGCACTAGAAATAAACATATCTGTAGCACTGGGATCTATCAAAATACTAAATGTTTGGTCAGTGATGGTACCTAACATCTCGAGCACAGTCAACTGGTGCTCGGCCTGGTAGTTATTCACCGTTGCATGAATGTAGAGGGCCTTTCCCAAATTTCCTACTGTAGTGTGTCTGGATGACTTGGCTTCTCTAGTCCTATCAGCTAAATAGTCATGCTAGTAATATGGCTCTCAACATGTCCAACATCTAGTCTTCGTTCTAGTACTTCTATTCCCTGAAGTAGAAGTTGTTGGTCCACCATCCTGAAACCCTGTTCTGTTCTGTTGAAGAGGCCTAAACTACTGCTACTGCAAACGACATTGTTGTTAGTGTTGTGGTCCTTTGTATGGAGTCCCCTACTCAGGCTTCTGTCATCCTAGTGTCATGAACATGGATCCTCTCAGAGTACCTCAATACCCTGGTGGATGTCTAGCCAGTGCTTGATGCTGTTGCACACCAGATGCCACATGTCTCGTCGGTCTCATAGGAGTCTTTCTCTGACCCCCATTGATCATCTCTTCGTCAATTATGAGGGCCTTTTGTACTACATCATGCAATGTATGAGGCATTAGGATCCTCACCTTCATAAGAATGTTGATGTTAAGGCTGAACACAAACTTGTTGACCTTTAGCTTCTCGGTGTTTAGATGTGGAGCATACCTAAGTAGCTACATGAAATGCGCCTCATACTCAGGCACCATATGACCTCCCTGTCGCAAGATGTTGAACTCATTGAGCTGATGCTCAATGAATTCCTCTAACAAATACCTCTCCCAGAACCGCTCCTCAAACAGTTCCCATGACACGTCTTCAATGGCCATGTTCAGTTGTGGCAGGAGTGTCTTCCACCATATAAGAGTGCTCCCCTTCAACAAAAAGACCACCATGCAGAATTTCATGTTGGAGGTGTAGTCACAAAGTGAGAAGCACATCACCATGTTATCCAACCATGCCATGATGGTTGTGCCATCCATGGCAACCAAGAACTCATGAAACTTGACCTTCTCAAGTTCTTTGTGAAAGCTACCAGTACCGACTAGGGCGTGTTGGACGCTCAGGAGATATAGGCATCCTGGCCTCATCTCTATCTGGACGGTTAATCAAGGCCTCTGACATCCTCGGAAAGGACCTCATCAATCCAACCACATCCCCCACAACAATATTCTTTTGTCCAATGACTTGTTATTCTCCTTCGAGGTTAGACCCCTCTAGCATGGATGCTACTGGAGGCATAGCATCTCCTCCCCTAACACCACATCATCTTCCTCTACAACGTCCTCTAACCATTATTACATGCAGGGGCACAATTCAATTTAATGAGTGATAAATTATTAGTTAAGTGTTTAATGCAGTGGAAGGCGTAATGATCCCAAGTCGTGGGGTTGAACTTGGATCTGATACCATATGTAACAACTCGTCTGTTACGACTAGGAAAGCGAAGCATAAAAGGTAAAAAACAAAATTGCATTAGGAAATTAACGTCAACAATATAAATCATAACAATGAAAAAATCAACGACATCATAAGTAAAAGCATTACCATCTACTCATCATTGAAATCAATAACGACGCATTCAACACATCAACAAAAAGGATAGCGACACACAAACATAAATAGTATCGTCGCTTAGAACATCACGATCAACTTTAAACAATTTATAAACAATGATTAACTAGATAACGAATATTAAAATGACTACCCGCCCAACCTTCCCTACAACGTTAGGACCTCGAGGACACATAAGAAATGCTCAAGCCTAGGATCCAATTGATTTTGACCATTTAAGGTCTCAGGGCTGGTGACTGTTCTGAGAAACAAGGAGGTGTCTACATCCCACCAACACAAACCAGTCCAAGAACCAACTATCTCAATCAATCAACATCATTATTATTCATGGTGTAAGTGAATTTAATTACTCCATCATTTACACATATATATAATTCATGACACATGAGAAATACACTTTATTTCTCCATGTGCAAGAGAATATAAGTAATAAATCAATCATATGACAACATTATTTTAAGGGTGCAATTATAATAAACTTTATTTTCAAGATCTGTGCGCTATATAATTACCGAATTAATCATAAATCAACATCAATCAATGCACACATTTAATCTTAATCACTTAATTAAACATACATCATCACTATTCAATGTGCGCAAATAATCCAATTGCTTAGGAAATCATGCATCAACATGGTTCAACGGTGAAATAGAATCTATTAATTTCAAACATGTGAGTAATCACTTACTAAATCAAAAAATACATCCACATTGTTTTCAAGGCACACGCACGATTTGATTACGAAGTTAGACATAAATAATCATTCCCTCCAAGATGTAAGGGAAATCAACACGCAATCATTTATACCTTAACATTTTTAGTGGCACAAGAAGTAAACTACATACATGACCAGTCACGCATCGCCTATATATCATGGCTCAAAATAATAATCAATTAAAATTAAGGTGCAAAAAGTAATCTAATTTATTAATTTCAGGGTGCATGAGAATAATCACAAGAAATCATCCATCAACTTTATTGAAGGCGCACAAGTAAATTAATTACCAAATTAATCATGCATCAGCATGAATTCAAGGTGCCATGGGATCCACCAATTTATCTTCATAAAAGCAATCATTAAGTAATTCATTTTTCTATCTTAAAAGTGATCTATCTAGGTTAAATAGAATATACCTTACTATATATAGGATTTCCACAACCTCTCTATACATCACTATATTTATGTACCATTACAATATCACTCATTCTAATATCGTTATAATTATACAAAAAATTACCATTATTAAAATAATTACATTGAATAAAAATTTACCATTAGTAAAATAAATACATTGATGAGGGATAAATTCATCTATAACAAAAAATTCATTAATACAACTTACGATTTTAACAAAAATATTAAACTAAAATTCTTAAATCATTAAATTAAAAAGGAAAAATATGAAGGATTATGAAGACGATAATAAACAAAAGTAAATTGGGCTTATTAATTTTATAAAGAGATTTAAAAAGATTATGTGTTTGAAAACTAATTCGATAACTTCAACTTTCCACTTCCAATGGATTCAACGGGAGCAACTCCACTCATATCAGAAAATAAACTTTATCTTTACAAGGCCAATGGATAATAGAAACAGTTCCACTCACATTACATAAAAGAGGAGTGTTATGCTCTTACAACGTCGTGGTTTAACATTTGGTCAAGTTTTCTAGTACACCTAGATTCATTGACTCATTTTTTTATACCGCTATGTTCCCTTCAAGATGCACTCTGTGCTCCGAGGGTGCCAATTGCCTTTGATCCACATTTTAATTACGTGGTGTGCCCTTCAAGACGTACTACGTTGATTCGGATTATTTACGACACGAAATGAGAGCGGATATATAATAAAGAAATGCATAGAGATATCGTGGATATCCAATAATATAACATAAATGTATCAGATATGCGACCATAAACATAGAGATACAGTAATACAAGATTTCTATTAATGAAATAAATGTATAGAGACTGTAAACATTCAGAGTGAAAGACTTGCTAGAATGGTGGTAGCTTATCTCTGAGAAGAGATGTGACGACTACTCGCATTCGCAAGAAGATGATTAAAATGAGGCTCTAAAGGCCTTTTCACAATAAACGGGAATGCCAAAAACCCTAGACATCCAAAAACCTAACCCTAGGAGATGAAGTGCCAAAATTCATGTGGGCCCCATTTGGGTAAGTTAGTACATCAACTTCCTGAGGTCGTAACTTTTGCATACGATCTCTGTTTTAGGCGTATGATAGCTCGTTGGAAAGGTATCATCTAGGAGATTCATTTTGGTGGATCAATAATTCCTTTGGATATCATGGAGAAGCTAGAAACTGAAAAACCTTCATTTAGGCCCTCAAAATGGCCTGGAAAGTTAAAAACTGCTAAAAATAGTAAATTGCCAGAAAATTGTTTTGAGCCAGTTGGAAAAGGTGGGTGGCCATCGATATCTACCTAGATCAATCCTCCCTCCATAGGAAGCAATGGTATCCATTGTGCTAAGTTCCTGGGGGAGAGGGAAAAACATTTGTTGAATCTACATCTTGCTGAGATGCTTGCCTTGTTGGAGACGTCGTGCTGCTCAATTTGTGGAAGTCTGTCACGAACCTGTTGAGGCTGAGGCTGTTCAAAAAGTCAAGATACATGAGAGGACAGTGTACATAAGTAATCTTTTCACTTTTATACAACCTTTTCGACCTACTTCTTTTGGATAGAAGGTGCTCGGGGCGAGGCTTTAGTGGTTGCAGTGTCCTTTTGTTCCCCTTTTGAACAGATTGTGAAGAAGCTAAATTTTGCAGTATGAGATACTACCTTGCGACACTATTTAGGTGGAACAATAGTTGAAACTACCTCTGGTATTTTGTAGATATGACCCCCCTAAGTAACAATGACACTACAGGGTTGAGACTCATAAATAGCATGGTGCTTCCACATATATGGCTGGCCCAAGAGAACATCACAAACATCCAGTGGGGCAACATCACATAATACCTCATCCTTGAAGGGATGGATTCCATATGAAAATCAACATTGTTGGTTGACACGGAGATCTCGTCCTTGGAGAAGCCACCCAATGTTGTATGATTGCAGGTGTGTTGTTGTTGACAATCCCAACTGTTTGATGAAATCTACCGAGATTTGGTTCTTCTAGCTTCCACTATCAACAATAAAATGTAGCAGGATCCCCTTTACCCACATCTGTGAATGAAAAAGGTGCTCCCCCTCTTCAGGATCTGTTGGTTCTTCTAGTTGAATTGTTGTGGTCGCGACAATAGAAGTGGGGTCTACGTCAATGATATGTCCTTTACTAGTATTTTTAGAATCAGATTCCAAATCAGGGTTCGACTCCTTGTCTTTTATATCGGCCACCAATGACTTTTTTGAACGACATTCATCAGTTTTGTGCCAGGGGATTTTTTGGAAATCGCACCATTTTCTAGTGTCCTTCTTTGTCTTCCCGTGACCCTTCTTTTCCTGTGGCTTAGACTGGTTTTCAGGAAGTTGTTTGTTAGGGCCGTATTTATCATACTTTATTTGTTGCGGATTTGTAGACCCAAACTCTCGTTTGTTCTAGTTCTTAAATTTTTGCTCGATTTTAACAGCATATTGATAAGCATCACCAAGTGATGAGATGTCCAGAAAATCTATTTCAGTTTGGATGTATCGGTGTAGAGCCCCACGGTATTGCAGAACCAAATGTCATTCAGAGTCTTTGATACCCAGATTGGTGCGCAAGGTATGGAAGGTATTGGTCAACTCCAGAACTTCTTGGCCCCTCTCTTGCCGCAGTGTGGTCCATCTCATGTACTGGTCCTCATAGTTTCCAACAGGGTAATATTGTTCCTTTACCGCATCCAAAAAAAAGTCTCAAGTGGGCTCGACCCCATATATTCTAGACACCTCTGTGGAATTTTTCTCCCAGTAAGTTTCCCACCAATGTTTTACATGAGCGAGATATTTAAGGAGTGTGAAGGTGATCTTTTCTCTATCGGAAAATTTGTGAAGAGAGAAATAACCTTCTAGCAGGTTTAACCATTTTTCTACGGCTTCTGCATCTATCTGTCCTTCAAATACAAGAATATCAAAATTAACTTGCACCTTCAAAGGAGAGGTGCCTCCAAAGTGGCCATTTGATGAATATGCGTCTATTTCTATCGATAGACATTGAAGGATGTGGGAAAAATTCTCCATCATTTCGTCCCTTTGTCGCGTGAGAGCTTGCTGAAGAAACATGATGCAGGAGCATCTGAAATGAGCCAGCGCGGAGATAAAAGACAGCTAGAAAAACACCCAGCGCAAATTTTGAAAATGTCTTGAAACATTAATGAAGTCATCAAGTGGAGGCACACGTGTATAATGTAAAAGGACCTTGAGCCATCTGCTCTCATCCATAGTAGATAGAAGGCATTTATAATAGTTAATGCAAGTGGATAGAAATTAATGCATAGATTAGACAGTTTAGAATGAAAGAGGGAAATGGGATATAGACACCCTCATTGTGTATTGTAACAGGAAGCATGTCAATTGAGAGCATAGAGCATAGAAGAGAAGACGCAGAGAGCTGTGTAGACAAATTCCATGTACATAAGTTTTGGATTAATACAAAAGGGGCTTTGATTTAGACTCATGGTGTTCAAATATTCTCTGTGTATGTATCGTTGAATGTTATGATCATGAATGTTTTACTCTTTCTATCATGCATTTGTTTTTTATGCTATGTGTGTATGATTTCTTGTTAAATGTTGAAATCTGAGAGAGAGAGGGAGAGAGAGAGAGAGAGAGAGAGAGAGGGTAAGGGAAATGAGTTTCAATTGTTTCTCTATATGAGTAAGAGTTCCTGCAAGGAGTGTAGTCGAATTGTCTGCAAGGAGTGCGTTGAAAAAAGGTTCAGAGGTTTGTCTCTGAAAGCCCAGGTAAGATAACTTTTGTTCTCATTCTCTTAGAAGTGCAGCTAGGCACAAAAGTTGTGCAAGGAGTGCGCAGGCCGAGTAAAGTCTCAGAGTTTGTGAACCTGAGAAATTGTTGAAGGATTACTACTGCAGGGAGTGCGCAGAGTCGAAGGACTTCAATTCCTTGGAGTAATTGAAGGATTTGCCATAAGGAGTGCGTGAAGGAGTCTTCTTTAAGACTCGGAGTTGGAAAAATCTCAAGAAGGATAAAGTCTTTGAAATTGTCGAAGAGAAGCACAGGAAGTCTATGCATTGGAGCATTGAGAAGGCGTCGCAAGTTTGTGTCGCAGGCTGTTAAGTTCCGTTGAAAACTACTTTGGTGAAAAAGTTGCAGAAGTCCTTGAGAAGGAAGGAGAATGGATGGTCATAATTCTCTGTGGAGAATTCGTGAAGTCCCGCAAGTCGTCAGATCTCACGGAGTTGTAGGGGAGTCACGACGAGTATTTTCAAAGGGTTCAAGCTCAGGAGAGATAGAGTCGTAGATTCAAACCAACAAGGGCTGTTGTATTTGCCCAAGTATTTCCATTTCATGGTTTCGTGGATTGAAGTCCCGAAATATTTTCATTAAGACTCACAAAGTGCGAAGTCCCGAAAAGGCGGAAAGTCTAGTTGTGGGACCAGCGCCGGGAATCGTGTCGAGGGTTGACATTTCAGGATTTCGGGAAATAGAGAATCAGGATTTTGAAGTTCATGGAGCAGAGCTACATGACATCGCAACTCGTGAACTCAAGAAATCCAAATAACCGAAATTGATATCGGGATTCAGGAATTTGGGGTTTGCGTTGACAAGAGATTTTGGTATCGAGAGTCTCGAACTCCCGATACGCGTAAAACGCGTTGACTGTTGGATCAAACGGGGAATCACAGCCGTTGATTTCTTTTGGTGACTAAACATTGGAGTTCGGAAATTCAGGTTTCGGAGGTCTGCGGGATAAGACACTTGATTATGGATTCGCGAAATCGCGAAATCCGATCTCCCGAAGTGTAAAGGAGGGAATTACTCAAGGTTAGTTGTGGGTGCAGATTTCCCGAAAGGGAAATAGAAGAGCCTATTGTTGAGAGTTCTTCGGGCTAGTGGAAGAAGAGAGTGATTGTCCTCAAGAGAGACAAGTTCAAGAACCAAATTTATATACTCGGAACTCATCGGGGACATGCACTGAAAAACAATCAAGAGCAACCTGTTCTGATACCACTGATCCGGATTATTTTTGGCACGAAATGAGAGCAAAGATATAATAAAGAAATTCATAGAGATATCACGGATATCCAATAATATAATAGAAATGTATCATATATGCAACCATAAATAGAGAGATATAGTAATACGCAATTTCTATTAATGAAATAAATGTACAGAGACTATAAAAATACAGAGTGAAAGACTCGCTAGAATGGTGGCAGCTTATTTCTGGGAAGAGATGTGATGGCTACTCGCATTTGCAAGAAGATGATTAAAATGAGGCTCTGAAGTACTTTTTACAATAAACAAGAATTCCCAAAACCCTAGAAATCCAAAAACCTAACACTCGGAGATGAAGCGCCAAAAGTCATGTGGGCCCCATTTGGGTAAGTTAGTACATCAACTTCCCGAGCTCGTAACTTTTGCATACGATCTTCGTTTTAGGCATATGATAGCCCGTTGGAAAGGTATCGTCAAGGGTATTAATTTGGGGGTATCAAGAATGACTTTCTATATCATTTAAAATCTCTATCCCAAAAAACCTTCATTTAGGCCCTCAAAATGGCCTCGAAAATTAAAAACTGTTAAAAATAGTAAATTGCCAAAATTGCCAGAAAAATATTTTGATCCAGTTGGACAAGGTGGGTGGAAACCTATATACACTTGGATCATACATTCTATAAGGGTTCCACTCACCTTTTTTTATCGGACTAATCGTTAGGTGCAGACACTAACAGATCTCCCTATATCCACCTGGATCTAGAACAAAACAGGACAACACATGACTCTTTCCCTAAGTTATGACCATTGAATTAGCTAGTAAGGAGGAACAAGTAACATACCTTTGTATCTCTTCCTAGGGTCTATGTTGCTCTCAATTCGCTCTGGCGCTCTCGTGAGGTCAAGACCAAGACAACACAAACCAACCAAAGTGAAGATACCAAAATGTATTCAATCGTCAACTTATGCATATGATCAAGGAATTACACAATAAAGTAAGAATGAATTTATGGGAAAGGGACATGTCACTGTATCATATTAATCGAAAGTAGAAGATACAACCTGATCGCCTTGATGTAAGATTCCTTTCAGTGACTCTTGGTTCCAACACACAGTTGCTCGGTCCTTGCATGAAGAAGATCCAATTGCTCTTGATAGATCTAGTAGAGTCTCCAAGCGTTTGTTCAAGCTAGGTTCTTCACACAATTCCTTCACCAATTATTCAATTAATCTTGCTTAACCTTTTCCATGAGAATCCTATCAATATATAGGAGAGGATGAGATGGTTACATGGATGAGAATGATCCCACCAAATAGGGAAACCAGTAAAATGATAACCATTCGACTGCCAACCCATTTTCTAGAAGATTACCTTCTAGAACCCTCGAGACTTCTTCCTTTTTCAAAGCTTGAGCACAGTGCGAGAAGTTCGCACCCTATCTGAAGGTGGCCTGTGAGAATGGGTCATTCTCGCACTCTAGGCTATAAGTAGTTTGCGAACTCTCTTTAAAAATATGTTTTCTTGAAGGAAATGAACGCCACTTTTCTCAGGAGAAAGTTCTTGTTAGGAGCTTGAGTACACCATCGTCAATACACCATCAAGATGACCAAAATCATGGGTAATAGAATTCCCCCCAAAGTTTGAGGCCGGAATTAGTGATAGCCGAAATACTTTGTAAACTGCATGTGTGTGTTGGAAACCAGGAGCGCACCTAATCGAAAACCTGCAAAAAACCAAGCATCTACAGAATATCATACTAGTTTTGAGGTAGGCATTCCCATACTCAGATCACAGACTAATGACATTATAAACATAGGTCATGGACACCAATCATACACCGTGGATCCATGCCATCAAAATATCGCATAGCCACCAAGAATACACTGTGGATCCATGCAAGAAAATTTAAATTGAGACGACATAGCCATGAGACATACAAAGTGGATCTATGTGTCAGCAAATTATACATATTCCATTGCAACCTAAACCAAAGAGATAAGATCCAGGGTCTTCAAACCCGTCACCTGAAAGTATGAATCTAACCATGTGATTACATGCGCTGAAGTCGAACATGGTAGAAACCACTTGATTACCGGTAATTGATAATACCGTTAAAAAGTGCGAGGGAAATCACCATTAATGTCAATGACTCCCAAGGTACACTAGTACAATCCACCGAATGTGAGTAAATGAGTTGAGGTCGAACATCCGACAAAATCTCCCGATCAGGGGTCAATGATGAAAACCCACTGTCGAAAGCGAGGAAACCTGCTATTGAGGTATGCAAGTTCCAAGGTACCAAAGAATTTCTAAGTCTTGTTTCCAGATAATGAGTTGGAGTCGATGGAACAAAACTCATCACAGGAGGGCCTTGATGTATCCCCCATCAATGACACAAAATGAGTAACAGATTTTGAAGGTGAAACAAAGTATGATGTAAGTTGGATTGGACACGGGGAAGGCCGACACGGAGAGAATGGACAACTGCAGATGGCCGACTCAATAGAGGTCTCATATGAACTTCTCTTGAACATATGAATGACACGACTAATTATTTGGCAACATTGACTCAAAGACGACTCAAGATATGACCTTGTAGCAAATAAAATGAGAGACAAATGGATTTCCCAAAACGGCTTCAGATAATAAATAGGGGGGTGTCATGTTCAAGAGCGTCACTTACTGCCAATAATACGAATACGAAAACACATCCCTTTCCCAAATTTTCCCCCACCATTTCTGCCGAGTACCTCTTTATTTTTATGAAATATTTAGGAGGATAACATATGCTTGTTGATGTAAGCTCATCCTTCGAATGATTCCTTCAAAGTATGTTTAACGAACCCTAGGAAGGAGTGGTTCGGTCCCATTACGGGTCTGTCAATGTTTGTTTAATGAGTCCAAAGATAGAAAACTCGAAGATTTTTCATGATTATAGAGTCTGGAAAAATACTTAAAAGAGAACTCTCTCAGTTCCTTTTTCGTAAAATAGTCTGATGAGACTGAAAAAGAGATAAATTATCGCTCAATAGATGCTTTCTTCAAATACTTTAACGAGCGTGAAAAGAGCAAGGTTGCTCGGCAATCTTTTCATGTTTAAAGAGTCTGAAAAGAGATTAAAGAGGACTCCAGGGGGGTTTCTTTTTCGTATAACCTTGTTGAGCCCGAAAAAGTGATAAAAGTGTGCTCGATCGCGTTCTCATGTATTTTTGAGCGTGAGAACGGACAAAGACCAAGCTCGAGGTTTTGTGCAAAAACCATAAAAAACAACTCAATCATTCAACAAAAAAGAAAAGAAATATCCGTATCCCAGTGCATAAATGTTGAAGTCATCATGTCTACAAAATTCGCACTCATAAGGGTATTAGGCATTAGGTTTAATAAATAAAACAATTATAAAAAGTCAACAAAAATGGTAAAGGTAAATATAAGTGGGTAAAAGTTCTTTTTACCATAGTCATTGTAACTTTGCAAATATTTTAGCCCAAAAACCCCTCTTTTGCCCTTGAATTTTGACGCTCGATTGCGGGAGGTATGAGCATCCATTTGATGAACCATCTCCGATAGTGAGGTAAGATCCTTGTCTTCTATCTTTTCATGGTACAATTTTTCATTTTCATTGGTAAAATTCATGTTTTTGAGTTCGTTTTAGGGGTTAAATTTGCGCTCAGCCATTCTCGCAGGCCAGCCACACAAGAATTGTGAGAATGCCTCATTCTTGCAGGTGGCCCCAAAGGCACCTGCGAGAACCTCGCACTGTTCCTAAAGGGAACCTGCGAGAACCACAAAGTGAAAAATTTCTTTGAAGTTTGCTCAATGAAAAAGATACCAAGTCTTGAAGAGAGTTGTTGACTTTCTTCTTATGTTTCTTATGTAGGCATTTGGCTATCACCATGGTTCTGGAATGGCGTGAAAGAGAGAATGAAGAAGATGATGCTATTGTCGGGAATAACCCGGGCACCGTTGCCTCTTTACGAGACTGTGATCTCCTGAAATTCTTTCATATCTCGGGTATGAGGCCCCAAGTCAGGCTATTGGAGTACCTTGTGCATATGTGGGACGTGGACGAATAAGTTTTCCACGTAGGGGTCCACACATTGTCCTTGGATATCGAGCACATGTACTTCTTGATAGGACTGTCACGGTGTGGGTACCATGTGAGCTTGACTGGTAGCAGAGGTGGAAGGCTGTCTATGAGTGAATACTGTCGTTCGTACTATGTTCCAGAAGAGGAAAGGAGCAAGAGAAAAGTGGCCATTTGGGGGGTGCAGGATTTGACCCTTCGCACTATTTTGTTCACCATTTCTCATATGGTTAGGAGCGTTGCCCCTCACATGGCACTCCAGAGCTACTTTTAGTATTCCATAGAGTGTACTGAGCCTCGAGTCTTTAACTGGGCAGACACAGTCCTTCGTAGCGTGAAGAGGCAGTTGACCAAATGCAGGAGAGGCGACCTGAAGCAATTTGGTTACGGGTCTTTGTTGGTGTCCTTATTTCTTAAGAGGGTTCCCTTATTGAGGTTGCAGGTTGAGTGGGGTCTACTATCTCTAGAGGATCCAAGAATGCTGAGGTGGTGTAACCTCATGGCCAGGCATGTAGCTGGACCAATCATCAAATACAATGATTCCTTCTTTGACTGGTTTCGACCATAGATGTTGATGGTTGATAATTATGCCTATGACGGGTTGGATTTCCAAGGAGATCCGGACTTGGCCTTGCCCAAGGGTGCTCAGTGGGGAGATCTCAGTAAGAAGTACACATTTTTTACTTTTTAAATGTTTTTGTGAATTTTATCATATGCAAATGTTTTTATGTTCGTTCAAGGTCTAATTACAAAATTATTTTTTGATGACACAGACCTGGGGTCTTATCGACCTCCGGGTACTTCTCTTATTTAGCGACAAGGAGAGGTGGCTCTAGTGCCATGATGGGACGCTGAAGATTATGAAGTGGTGGAACAAAACCTGGAGGGTTTGACAACAGACATTCCAGACATGCCTCTTGGAGAGGTTTTGTGACGTTATCAGCATCATACAGTAGGGGTGTCAGAGTCTGTTGGCCGACTGCCTCGTAGGGTTTCCTGGGAAATCATGTGTTACCGTGAATGCCATCCATGATGTCACTTTGTAGAAGCTATGAGCTTTAGATTTTGAAATTTTGGTTCTCGAACATAACGTTTTTTGTAAAAAAAAAACTTTTTGATCGTTATATATACATATGGCTTCTACCGGCTTATCTTGTGTTGTGTGATGCTTGTGATGTGATTGATTTATAAATTACCCAAATGTCTGTCTAATACATAGTTAGCTAATGCATCAGTTAATGTATTTAGACATCTAGGAATATGTTGATATTCAATATAATCAAAATAACGTTCCAAGAGGCGAATTCGCAAATACACCCGTAACAAAGTAGGAATTCGATTAGCATAGACATTACTTAACTGTAGTACTATGAGATGCGAATCGAGTTGCACAACCAAGTGACAAATACCGAACGAGATAGCATCAATCAACAATTTGATAATGGCGCTATACTCTGCAATATTGATGGTCGCACGGCTGAGGCACACACCTCGTAAAGTGACAAGTTTGTTTGTAGGGGTGTAAATTGCCCATGCAACAGAAGCAAGGTTCTGAGTACTACGGCTAGCGCCATCAGCGAAGCCAAAGTAGGGTAGTGAAGACTCCAACATCTGGAAATCAAACACAATGTCACATAAGGGCAGAGACCAGATAATGACAAAAGCAAACTACAGTAACACACAAGAAGTATGATACAATAAAAATACAAGTACTCGTGCACAGGTGATCTTATGCATAGTACTTCTTCAAGTACAACCCATTTCTGGGTTCACTCAAAGGGATACCATCATAATCTACTAACTCATAAGCTCCTTTTTCCAAAACTCATCTAACGATATAAGGACCTCGCCACATGGCTTCGAATTTTCCAACTCCTAGCATATCTAGATCTTGTTCATAGAGGAGAACTAGATCTCCTTCGGAGAAAACATGAGGCTTGACATGTTTGTCGTATTGGGCCTTGACACGTTTCTTCTAGGCTTCTATGACTAGGGTAGCATCGTGTCGAGTTTTGTCTAATCGCATAAAATACAATAGACGTTCTTCCTCAGAAGAAGTGTTTGGTAGGAGCTCAACAACTAGTTTTAAATAGGGTATCTCTAATTCGATAAGGAGAATGGCTTCCAAACCATAGACTAACCAGAAAGGTGTAAACACAGTAGTAGACTTACCAGATGTCCTGTAAGCCCACAATGTTGAAAACAACATTGTGTGACAACTTGTTTTGTAAATCCCTATCATTCGTCGGAGCATAGTTATGAGAACTTTGTTAATCACTTTGACTTGGCCGTTGGCTTGTGGGTAATAGGGCATTGAGTTTTCATGGCGAAGACCCAACCTTTCAGTGAGTTAGGACATCATGAAGTTTCTAAAGTGGCTACCGTGATCAGTGATGATAGCCTGAGGAACACCAAAATGAGCTATGATGTGATTAAAAATGAATAATGCTACGGTCTTTCCAGTATTGTCAAATGTCGGCATCTCCTCTGCCCATTTCGTAAAATAATCTACGGCTACAATAATGTATCTATGCCCCCCAACCGAGTGGGGCTGACATGTCATGAAATCGATGCCCCATTTCACAAAGGGACCAACGGAGACCACAGGGTGAAGAGGAGTGGGATGTGACCATGTCTTATGATTATAGGTCTGGCAAGCGTGGCATTTTTGGATGGCGATTATGTAGTGGTTAAATAAAGAAGGCCAAAAATACCTTGTGCGTAAGATCTTCTGGGCAATAGCATACCCAGACATATGACCACCACAGGCTCCAGAATGGCAGTCATTTAAGGTTTTCTCAGCTTCATCGAATGTGAGGCAGCATCGAAAAACTGAGTCAATCCCATGACGATAAAGAGTATCCCCGAGGATAATATATTGATGGGATTGGTAGCGTATTCGACGTCGGTCAGTACTGGAAAAATTGGGCTGGAAAGTCTGGGTTTGGAAATATATATCATATATGATGATATCACCATACCAAAGATCATCAGAACTAATTAGGAAAAGGGATTCATCAGGTAATAAATCGGCTGCTACATTTTTTGTTTCAGAGTAGGGAAAGTCACATATCAACTCGACAAACACTAAGGACTTCTTGGACTTGGCTCGTTCGAATTCCAAGTCAAAATCCTAGAGTATCACGATCCATTTGGAGTATTTTGCCCCTAGCAATTGACGTGTGAGAATGTGTTGCATAGGGTTGCAGTTAGAAATCACTGTAGTCTTGTGAGAGAGGATATAGTGCCAGAAGCATTGAACTGCTTGGACGGCTGCGAAGGCCAGTTTTTCGACATGTAAATACTTGGTTTTGGTAGGCGTTAGACTTTGACTCAAGTAATATATAACATGTTTATCATGAGAATCATCCTCTTGGACGAGAACCATAGCAATGGTGTAATCTGTTAAGGTCCTAACCCGCACATAGGTAGATCAATGTAGTCGGATGTAATAAAGGTCAATATTAATAAGACCTTTCAATAAAATAGAATAAGGCGGATGTAAGAAGACCTAATAGAAGCTTCCGCTTCTAGAAGGATCTTC
>ML807533.1:175346-209858 GCA_009831015.1 Picea engelmannii | reverse complement strand
TAAATAGGAGTCGAGGGTATGAGAACCCTATCTTGGATATTATTGTAACAGAGCGCTGCTCGATTGGAGGTTGCCCCCTCGAAGAGGCCTGTGAACATTGCTATCTGAATCAAGTGTTATTTCTGTTCAAGTGCTATTTCTGTGCTATTTCGTATATCATTTCTGTGTATTATGAAGATTATGCTGGATATTTTACTGTTACTCTGTTATTTCTAGCATTTCGTTTATGTTCTGCATATTTTATATATCTGGTATCTTGCATAATCCAAGGCTGCGAGGTAGAGGAAATAATTGTGACTGTAATCAGGGGGGAAGAGAAGCGGAGCACATGTCCGGGACAGTTTCAAAGCTTCGAAGGCTTTGTTTGCGATGGTATCCCAAACAAACTCAGACCCCTTTTTGAAGAGTCGCATAAATCCATGAGTTATCTGTAAGTTTTAAACCTGCGAAGTAAAGCAATGCATATAAATTCTTAAGCAATACAGAAATTAATCAATCGCTCATACACAGAGTACACAAAGATTTTATACCGGAAACCCTCAACTGGGAAAAGATTTCTTATTTTCATTATATCTTGAATTTCAACATTCTCCATACAATATATAAAATGTTTTTAGGTATTATGTAGATACCAAAACCCTAATCCCTTAATCATGGATTAATTTACAAATCCGCTAAAAATAGCAAAGTCCGTTAAAAATAGCAAAAACTGCCCCCAAAAAAAAAATCGGGGCGTTGCGCGTAACCAGGGGGGGCCTACCTACCCCCCTCTGGGACCCCCCTAGGAAAGTGCCCGGCGCACATGGTAGAGCTCTAGATGAAGGGATCGTCAGATGCAGTTGTCATATCTGACACACCCACACACACACACATGCAAAGAATATAACACATACCCAACATTATCTCGGTGTAGTTCGGGATGAAACGACGAAGAAAGTTTGCTTTCCCTTGCAAACTTTGTAACTGACGAAGTGTAGAAGGAGGAGGTAGATTAAGGATCACCTCGACCTTTAAAGGATCTACCCTGATCCCTTGACGTGAAACAATAAATCCTAGAAGTTGACTGGATTCCATGTAGAAAACACACTTGTGAGGATTCAAGCGTATATGGTAAAACCGACAGCGGACGAAAATGGCTCGGAGGTGGATTGGATGATCGACTCGGCGCATGGAATGAGCAGGTAAGTCATCAATATATCGTTGCACGATGTGCTTGATATCATGGAAGGCATAAGACATAGCGCGCTGAAAATTTGCGCCAGCATTCTTGAGACCGAAAGGGAGTTTCCGATAGGTGAAATTTCCCCAAGGACAAATAAAATTCGTCTTGTGTTGATCCTCAGGAACAATATTGATTTGATTATATCCGGAGAAACCATCCATCAGAGAGAAGATTTCACTTCCGGTGTAATCGTCGACAATCTGATCGATGAAGGGGGTAGGAAAGTTGTCCTTAGGACAAGCTTTGTTAATATCCCTATAATAAATGCATACGTGGATTGTGCCTTTTTTCTTGTCGATCAGGACAAGATTGGAAACCTATTCAGTGAGGGCCACCGGTTAAATAAAGCCGGCTTTGAGAAGTTTCTCGACTTCAAGCTTGATAGCAGCCGCTTTACGTGGGTGAACTGGACGAGGGTGTTTCCAGACGGGTCTAGCGTCTATGTATGTCTTGATCTCATGTATTACAATGTTGGGGTTGATACTCGGCATTTCTTCATAGCTCCAGGCAAAGACGTCACAAAACTTTTTGAAAAGGGATGTGTAGGTAACGATTTCATCAGAGGAACACGAAGCTCCGATATGCACATTTTCGACAATTCCAGGTTTGATGGATATTTCAAGGGGAATAGTGGGTGAGATATTGCTTAAGTTCCCTTCAGAAAACACATCATGTGTGGACTTGAGAACGGTTGAAATGATGACAACGGTCGATGGGTTCGAGATCCGTTGGTAGTTCTTGATGGTATTTTTCTCTAGGAAGAGGATGGAAGGGTGATGTCCATCGTCCCAAGGGGTGTCTTCCATGACAAACATGATCATCTTGTCTGTGGGAAAAATGACATGGAAAGGATCTGGAGATAACTCACCAAAAGAGGGGCTAGAAGGGGTTGCCGATTGAATGTCCTGATAGGCAGATTCAACTAGACTTAAAGGCATTTCGTCGCTATAACGAAGATGATCGCCAGGGTCAGGTACCATCCATGGGTCGTGAGATGTAGGGGTTCCGTGATTCGAGGTGGAGATCATGTTGATTGAAGTGACAGATAAGTGTGGAACATCGGGTGGTGGAATGGGAAAAGTACCCATTAACAAAGAGTCTTTGAGAAGACCTACACCGACGTTCTCGTAACCCGGTGGGGTTTTAGCGATGAACAGTATGTTGCCAGTACGCGTATCTGAGTTAAAAAGGATAATTGGTCGACAGTGATGACCTTTCCTTGATGTGGGAAACATACAACATGAAAAAGAGTCGACACAACTGCATGCATGGAATCGATCTATCTACGACCAAGCAGAAGATTGTAATCAAGAGGAGCGTCAAAGACTTCCACTTCGACTTGGACCGTTTTGACTTCTAGCATGATTAGCAACAAAGGAAGGACACCGTATGGCTTAAAACTAGATCCATTGAAGTCTTTGAGTGTGTTATGGGATTCAGTCAAAGAGGGAGATTCGATGGCTTTCCAGCAGGTAACAGACATGACACACATCGAGGCACCCTCGTCGATAACGATTCTACAAATGTTTTTGTCGGAGACAATCACTTGGATTTGGAACATGAGTTGAGGGGGTAACCTTGGAATGTGATCTTCCAATTCAAAATTTATTAAAATCGTGTTCGTCGGGTCGATTCCACCGATAACTTTCAATAGTGCCTTTCGTTGTGTAGGACAACTTCGAAGGACTTCGAGGGCTGACATCGCAGAAGGTGCTTGGGCCAGATCTTCAACAATTGCAGTTCTTGGCAGCATGAGCATGAGGATTGAAATCCGATTTTCGAATGATGCCCTTTGGAGGGGGTCGAAGAATGGTGTCAGGGCTTGGTCGTTCGAGATGAAGAGGACCGTTGGTAGGCGGAGTCACAGAAGAGGGTTGTACCAATGAAGGAGGTAGATCATCAACCTTCTCTTTAGAGGGAGAATAATCTTTGGCTCGAGTGGTGAGTGCAATGTCATTCTTCTTTGAATCGCCAGTACACATCAATACATAGGACGTAGTAGAAGAGGAAGGTTGGTCATTAAAGACCAATTGGGCATGTTGTTGAGAGGGGAAGGGTTGGGACAAAATGACCGGAGTGGGTGGTTTCAGGGCCCCTTGAAGGAACTTAGTGACCTCAGCGTGTCGTGGACAATCCTTCGTGTAGTGATTGTCACCACAGATAAGACAAGGGTATCAAGGTTTTCACTTATCCCTATCGTCAACAGGTGGAGTTTTGGTTCTCTCTGCTTGAGAAGTATTTTTTTCCTCCTTATTCTTACCCTTTCCCTTTCTGTATTTGTTTTTACCGGCTGGGGTATATTGAACAACATTTACCTTAGAAGTCTTTCTGGTGGGAGGGGTGGGAGATGGACCATTTTGAACATTAGAATAAGCGGGTTTGGGGTTGTTTCTCGAGGCGAAAATTGGTTGGGCATGGAAGGTGCCAATCACACTGTCAGTTGCATGAGAAGAAGCCGGAGTAGTTGAAGTGGCACAAGTGGAAGGACGAGCTGCATCAGGGAGTAAGTCATAAAGAGTACTTGTTTGTGAGTAAACAAGGTCAAGGTATTGAGCACGACTTATGGCTTGTTCTTCCATGACAACTCCACCCATGGCGATATCATGACTGATGTCATTCACAAATGATTTTGTGAACCACTTTTCCAGCAACTGATCGAGAAGTTCGAGTTTGATGAGACATCGTCTCCATCACCACTCTTGAATGTGATTAGATATATGAGTGGCTTTGTTTTGTTTGAAAGAACTCAAAATCTTGATCCTTGTTTCATAGTGGATCGGTAACTGGTAGTGGGTGAGGAAAGACATAGCTAGGGTGTTGAAGTCGGTGAAGAAACCTCGTGGTAATTCTATATACCACTTCACGGCAGAACCTGTGAGAGTTCTTTGACAAAGATGTAAATGAATAGAGTCATCCATAAAGGAGTTGGATGAGCACCATAGGTGAAAAGTCATGACATGATTGTTCGGGTCCTCTCTTGCTTTGCCATCAAATTTAGGGATGTGAGAGGGTAGCTTGGTTGGTATAGTGGGCCAATGGGGAGAGTGACGGATTGGATCATTTAAAATCCTTGATAGATCCAGGAGGTCCAAAGTGGCCAAGAAGGGTAATTGTCTATTCACATGCGGGTACTGGTGGCTCTGGGGAGGGAGTCTCATTGGCAAACTAGTGGGACCATAAGAAGTCTGCATATAATGTGAAGACCCAGGCAGATTCGGTGGTTGTTGTGGAGGAAAGTAGCTCATGGGATTGTATCCTTGAATAGGGACATGAGTTTGAGCATTCAAGCACCAAATAGGATTGGACGTACCTGGATATGGTTTTCCTATACTAGCGAGTATAATTGATGTAGCTAGAAGTTGTTTCCCCCCAGTCGATTGAGGATTATGTTGTATCAGATGGTTCCAATACTGGGCCAAGGAAGGAGGTATGTTTTGTCTGTAGGGTGGGGTCGGTGGCGGGTTGTCCTCCAATCGGGGGTTGAGTTCCAATTAGGGGTTGCGTTCCAATTGGGATTTTTGTTCCAATAGGAATTTTCCCTACAAGGGGGGGTTGAGTCAAACCTCCTTGGTGAAATTGTCCACCAACAGAAATCTGGTAATTTGGTGTGAACGATGGAATAGTGCCACTAGGATTAGTGTTGTCGGTAGAGGACGAGAAAGGTCCTCCGAAAGGGGGTTGAGGAAGTGTCAGAATGAAGCCAGGAAGAGAGCACCCAGAAGAAGAGGGACCACTAGGAGTTCCGGATGGAGTTTGCGTAGGAGTGGGAATAGAAGCATTCAACGCACGGTATCCGGGTGGAGGCGTCGGGGTGACACTAGGCGAGAGCAGTGTGTCGATGGGGGCTTGACTAGCCGCTGTAATCCTGGTGTGAATACTCATAGTATCTGTGTAATGGACCATTTCTATAGGGACGATCAAGATGTGGTCAGCTCGCAGAGCTTCTATACTAGAAAAATAATAAGCAGTAGTAAAAGGTATTGTGTCTGGGTTAGAGGTTTTGGGGAATGTAGGTGAGACGGTGATTTCAACACTTGATCCTGCACCAAAGAGATCTCATCTAAAAATGCCAGCAGTCCAAAAAGGATCTTGGCCTTCAGGTCCTGGAAAAGGTCCAATCGGTGATCCAGAAGACAAAACAACTAAGTCTCCAGAAGAATTCACTCGCATAATATGTCTCTCAGAATCAGGGTGAAGTCAAAAGTCCTCTCAAGAATTGGTAATTCAGAACCATTCTAGAAAGTCAGTTCTTTCCACTTGTGGAGTGGTGATGTCTTGGACTTCACTCTGTTGAGGAGAGCCCTCAGGTGAGCTGGTAGGCAGGGGTTGAGAACCTTCCATATTTTATGGAGGTAAGACCTGCATTCTTCATGAACGACGTGGAGGGTCTATTGTGGACGAGTTACAAAATTACGAAGAAATTCCTATGGTCAACTTGGGTAAAAAAACAGCATGCGCTAGTAAAAAATCTAAGAAACAACACCAAGAAAACAAGACCTTCTAATTTTGAAGTCACTAGTTGGTGAAGAAATCCAACGTCGCAACCACAAGATGAGAAGGGGTTGGGCTAGGGTGGAAAAGTTACATTGATGACCTGCTTAACGGACTTACACCCTAGTGCAATCTCCCACACATAATTGTGGGTATACCCTCCAAGGAGCCTGAGTGAGTTTGGCCAACGTCGATTCCAGGTATCGTGAAGACTTGCCCCTTCATAGTCACCTTGTGTAAGACCCTAAAAACATAGGCCACTGAGGTTACCACTGACAACAATAAAGCCTGGGGGGACAGTCGACAGTCCGATCCACATGCAAGGGCAAGGTATTTATCCTGAAATCAACTCGAGAGGATTCCACTCATCATTGTGGGTGTACTTCTAAGTGACCCCCATAATACGTGCAATATCTACACTGATATCAATAAAGCAGGGTGAGTAACTCTGTCAATATCAATGTGACCTCTTGTTTGACCCTTGTGTGAGAAGGGCTTCCTAGGACGGAATGTTGTAAATGGAATTTTGACACTCCTTAACACAAGATGTTATTATGTGTTTTATGCTTTGGAGAGTGTAACTCTCTACCTATTCCAAAGCTCTAGCCTAGCTAATTGTTGGTGTAATAGAGTCCTAGAAAAGAGTTACTAGTTAAATTTTAAAATTACGCAATATTTTTAAGGGCTGTTGTTACTCAAAGGAAACGGAGGTGAAACTGATGTTGTGTGAGACTCTGATTCAACAATGCATAGATAGGAATGAAGTATATCAATTTTCGTTCGATGAATCCTATGTACAGGAGGGAAAGAGAAGCATTCTGGAACAATCTTGAACTACGATACACAATCTTCTTTAAAATGCAATCTCAATGAATCACGCAATAATGACAATTCTCTATTTGTTCTTTTTCAACAATCTCAACAATTGATTTTCAATATTTTCAAAACGAAAATGCTTTTAAAAGAAAAATGGTTTTTACTTTTCAAAAAGGATCTACACCATGGTGGTGAAAGTAAGGAAAACCAATAACTGATGAAAAAGCAATAAACAAAACCCAAACCAATCTTTTAATGGAGACAAAAACGACAAGAAGACAAAACTAGTCTTTTCAATTGCATGAGAACAATGATCTTCCAAATAATGAGCAAATGAGAAAGACAAAGAATCCCAACTTTCAAACCGTTCACCAGCTCCTAACCAAACAAGTACTCAAATTCCAAGATCAGAGAGTATACCCTTGTGAAGAAAAGTCAAGAGATGAGAGTTGAGAAAAAGATGGACAAGAAGAGCCTTTGATTTCCGAAGATTGATCGTGCACAAAATCTGAAGACAAGAAAACATCAACCAATGGTCCAAGAAGTTCTTTTCAGACACCTATACTGATTTGGGCATCTGAGCATGCAAAAACCTTAAATCCAAAAAATTTGAAAGAGGGTTCGCAGGCTATCAGTAATACACAGTGCGAGAAAGGAGCATTCTCGCAGGCTATCTTTGAGTAGGGTGCGAGAACCTTGCACTAGACTTAAGGAAGAGTGCGAACTAAAGGTGTTCTCGTAGGCCACTATGGGGTTCAGTGTGAGAAGGCTTGAAACTAGGCAAAATTTTGGAAAAAGACAAGAATTTTGAAGGGACTTCTGGACCCAGAGAATCTATCAAGGTGTCATGAAGACTCAGAGATTGATAGAAATGAAGAAAGGTAAGGCAAGAGAAAATGGCCAAGGAAAAACACCAAAAACCATGAAAAAATGGGTTGCATCCCTAGTGGAGTCGCCAATTTTGTTATCGGACTAATTGGTAGGTGCAGACACTAACAGATCTCCCTAGATCCACCTGGATCTAGAACAAAACAGGACAGGACATGACTCTTTCCCTAAGTTACGACCATTGAATTAGATAGTAAGGAGGAACAAGTAACATACCTTTGTATTGCTTCCTAGGGTCTCTGTTGCTCCCACTTCACTACGGTGCTCTCATGAGGTCAAGACCAAGACAACATAAACCAACCAAAGTGAACATAGCGAAATGTATTCAATCGTCAACTTATGCATATGATCAAGGAATTACACAATAAAGTAACAATGACTTTATGGGAAAGGGACATGTCATTGTATCATATTAATTGAAAGTAGAAGATACAACCTGATCACCTTGATGTCGCAAGCTTCCTTTCGATGACTCTTTGTTCCAACACACACTTGCTCGGTCCTTGCATGAAGAAGATCCAATTACTCTTGATAGATCTAGTAGAGTCTCCAAGATTCTGTTCAAGCTAGGTTCTTCACACAATTCCTTCACCAATTCTTCAATTAATATTACTTAACCTTTTCCATGAGAATCCTATCAATATATAGGAGAGGATGAGATGGTTACATGGATGAGAATCATCCCACCAAATCAGGGAAACCAGTAAAATGATAACCATTCGAATGCCAACCCATTTTCTAGAAGATTCCCTTCTAGAACCCTCAAGACTTCTTCCTTTTTCCAAGCTTGAGAACAAGTTCGCACCCTAGGTATAGAGAACAGTGCTAGAATTTTGCACCCTATCTAAAGGTGGCCTGCGAGAATGGGTCATTCTCGCACCCTAGGCTATAAGTAGCCTGCGAACTCTCTTTAAAAATATGTTTTCTGGAAGGAAATGAATGCCATTTTTCTCAGGAGAAAGTTCTTGTTAGGAGCCTGAGTACACCATCGTCAATACACCATCAAGACGACCAAAATCATGGGTAACACCATTGATTCAAATTTTAATTACACGACATGCCCTTCAAGATGCATTACATGCTCCAAGGGTCCCACTCGCCTTTGACTGGTTTTGGTAGTTGTCCAAACCTTGGATTCAATACTCCATTTAGGTGACCTTGTTAGAGACTAAGGGAATCTAAGGAATAAGGAACCTACCTTATTGCGAGCCCCTTAGAATCTTCGTGAGTGACTGTCTTACTCTGCCCTCATGACATCGTGAATCTCTCGAACTAGGTAATTGTTAACCTACAATCTGAGCCATGGTGGGAGTTCTAGTAGGTTGTGACAAGGTTTCTTCCACACCCTTCCCTCAATATCTAGTTATTTTTCATGGCCTCTTTAGTCCTTATGTGATTCTAATTAGCAGGAAATTGTCAGCTTGCATCCATCAATGAAACATTTTCAATAATCCATAAACAAAATCATAATATACCTGATCATATGTCACATATGCATAAATGAAAATACCCAAACCAATACAATCCACTCTTTGACTCGATCTAGAGTCCAAGGAGGTCCATTGATGCCATTGGCATCCTCAATATGTCAAGTGTCTTGCACACTCAAGGGAAACTCGTCAATAACATCTGGCAATACATATATATCAAATAACATAACATCATAAACCATCAACATCATCATAAAAATCCATAAGAGAACAAACAACCATATACTAAAAATGGATCACTTTCACGCAAGTGTCCTCAAATAACAAGTCAATAACATGTGCTCGTAAGAGAAGAATGTTACAGGGAGTGTTGATAATGGTCATAAATTCTCTATAATACACTATGGGGGAGTGTTGATTCCTGGAAGTGTTGGAAAACCACCAAAATTTACCCAGACTTAGCAAAGGTTAGGTCAATGACTATATAAACTTCACAGTGAAGTAGAGGGAATAAGAATGATTCAAAATCAAGCATAAAAAAATATCAAATAAAAAACAAGACTAAACAGGGACTATATGAACCAAGGGAACACTAATCAAAGTTCTTCCCCACTGGACTCACCATTTTTATATTGTGAGAAATTTCAACCTTCGAACAAGTTGAACTCTCCTTTGGAACAAGAAGCCTTATTTGGTCCAAAGATAGAAGAAAATGGAAGGAAAATAACATCCCTTTAGACCTATCTTGACAAACATAAATGAGAAGGAAGAGAATGTGGCGTACCTTTTTATGATGTTCATCCTCACTTCTCCAACCTATGACCTTGATCTCCAAGCTCCTAGGTGCAAGACAAGATCTCCAATGGGAAAAAATGAATCTTCTTTGTCTAGTCTATGTGGTTAACGAAAAATATCTATCTACGATGACATAAACAACAATAGACAAGAATATTTTTGAACACGTACACTTGAAGGCAATAGGCCAATTTTATATTAATGAAAAGAGAATAAAAAAATCACTTACAAATCACCTTTGATGTTGCAAAAAATTATCCAAGCTCTACAGTCCATCCCTTGCATGAATTTCTTAATATCATAATGATGATGCTTCAATGGATTCCTCCCCCCTTCACCATGGAAATTCCCTCATTATATACGATTGGGAGGTTTAACCACCATGAGATCTTTTGGGAAATGGTTGAGGGTTTTACTCCATCAGTTGGGATTTTTATTCTTGAGGTTTCCTAGGATGGAACCATGTAGGGTAACTCAAATCCTTGACCCAAAAAAACTTGAATCTCCTCGGATTATTCCCTTAGAAAAAGGTGGGATGGTTATAACTCCCTTTTATCACATCAATTCTCCCTCATAAATGAACATGTTATCACTGTACTAATTTCTTGTAACCCAAAAGTCAAGATTTAGAAGGGTGCCAAATTAGTATAAATGAGTGATAGACTGGAAGGACACGTATGGAGAATATCTGATATTTATTGGATCCGATGAACTACAAATCATGGGTGTGGCTGATCGACGATCGTAAGCTGTATCGGGCCCAGAACTAGCTCAAGGTTTAAACCCTTGAAGGTGGGCCGATCAAAATACCATAGTTTTATGTCAAAGCTATGTGGCACCCCTAGACATATATTGAGGGGAAAAGCAATTGAGCTCGAAACCGCTAAAATACACCCTGATCTCATGTGTCAAGACATCATTGAATGTGTCATGTCCAAAGATAACATGTGGAAAAGGAGGGTTGACGACTGGTCAAATCACCTCGAAGCACTTGTCTGAGTATTTTTCGTATGTGTGATGCCAAGTGAACGCCGCCAAAGGATTGATGTGAAATCTTATCATTTGAAATCAGAGGCTAAACGTGATAATCCATAGTCCTTGCTAGTACTTTCGTCAGTAACCTATGATTGGTTCTAAATGACAACTGCCTTTAAAAATGAGGATGACATTACTTTGTTTTGGGAAATTGACATGCCATTCCTGAACGGGATAATTACAAACCAAATCAGCTTCCTAATTTTTGTAAAATTAAGGGATATAAGCTCATATTTTCTTGAAAACTTGGAATGATGGATAATAGAGATCAAATGGTCCCTAGCAAACTAGGATTTTCAACTAATATGACAAATTTGTAATTAAAGAAGAAAGAGAAGCTGGTTGCACAGATATTAGCAACAAAAATTCATACAAAGTCTGTTGAAGAGCCAGAAAAGGATAAAGAGGTCATATTAAATCCCATCATGAAGGATTTAATCATCAACAAATACACATATGAGAACCATACACAAGCTTTCAAGAGGAAGCAGAGTAAGCAACAGAGGATGAAGATTAAAGATGAGATGATTGAGAGCGTTGGAGAAAACCAACCTGCATGGATTGACACTTTAAAGGAAGGAATTGCTAATCTTAAATAGTGTTCAAGCTAAATTAAGTATGTTTCAGAAAATTTTGTAATGATATAGAAATGTTGCATTCAAAGAAAGAATCTCAAATATGTCAGTTTTGTTTATAACGCTCCTTGTAAAATAGGAGTATAGTTTTTATACATTACTCCTTTTTGTAACTGATGTCTATTTTTGGGACTTTGGTGAAGTTGATTCGATTTGAATCCCAGATGTAGTTTGTCTATATATATTATTCCAAATATAAATGAAAGGGATTGATCGGAGAGGGAGCTACCCTCTTAGCAGGAGGACATTGTAATTTCCTGGAGCTAAATTGAATATATAATGTAGAAGCATTCTGAATTTTTTATGAAAAGATTATAATGGTTGTTATACGAGTTATGTTTTCTCTCATAGTGTGTATTTCTTGTGTCTTTAAAATTCCATCTACATTTTCTTCTATTTAAATTGGAGAGTTAAAGGTCTGGAATTCATCTTATGATGCTCTTGGCCTAAGCAATTTAAACTATGTAATTTTCTCCCTAGATAATTCAAAATTCATTTCAATAGTACTCTGATGCAGTTATTTGTTTCCCCCTTCTTCTTACCACTCTTCTTAAACTCAATTTATAACTCAGATTCATTACCTCATTTATCCTTTCTCCTCTAAAGATTTCTAATGGCCTTCCATTTCCTTATTCATTTTCGAATCCATATCCCTAAGTGTTCCTCCCCTTCTCCACCAACAACCTTATAAAAATCTCCCAAAACAAACCAAATCTAGCCACTGATTATCAAATAAATACCCAGTGACATGAGAGATCCCTCTATGAGCTAAGCAGGCTAGTGCCCAACTCTAAAGTAGGTTGAAACAATTACCTCTGTTGTTTGTCTATCAGCCAGACAAAACTTTATAGAGTTCTAACATTCTAGCATAGTTGTCGGGGGCGAAATTGAAAAATTCTCCCTGTGAAAGTACAACATGGTTGAGTTCTAAGGTCTGAGAGAAGCATACAATTAGGCACATATTCGTTGAATTCCTTCTCTGGTGACTCCACACATCAAAAAATCATTTTGAAGGTGATTCCACAGGTATAAGAATCCATAAATTTAAATTTTAACTGGTGACTCCATTCTCAATGCAGAATCTAGCTTCTAAAATATCACTGGCGACTCCACTACTCGAAGATGGGACTCCTGAGAGAGGTATGAAAAGGCATCATGGAAGAAAATAAGTACTTCAAATCAGGTTTTTTCCAAAACATTATATGGTTCATTGTATATTACCTCTGGTCCTTTCTTGAACATGTTAAACAAGTTTTTCTTCATCTACCACATGAAAATGATGATCATGATAATCCCGAAGTTGCATACCCTCCCCTCAAAATTATACAGATATCCCATCAATTTTTTGATGATTTTGATCAAAATATCCCATCTGAGTCATATCATAACCCCAACCAAATTGACAATCAAAACTAACATTTCACTTGATCCAACACCCTCCAAGACCCAACACATATACATACCTTTAAGATTACCTCACACCCTCCATGATTTTCCTCCAAAGCACCATGAGTACCTACCTATGCTTGATGGAGAAATGGGTACCACCACAGCTAAAAAACACCTCCAAAGGTTTCAACATTTTATAGACTTATTCGAGATTGACCATGAGAGGAGATACCAAAGAATGGTTTAAACATTTGCAGCCAGAGACAATTAGCTCATGGGAAGAATTGAAGAATAAATTTTCGAAGTTTTGGCATAAGAATAAATCTCTAGACCTGCAGCTTACATAATTTTATGCTTTCAAAGAGAAAATCAATGAGACTATTTCCACTTTCAATATAAGGTTTTCCAATATTTATTATGATTTTCTTGAAGAAATTCAACCTATTGAAGTTGTTTGTATGCTTCAGTATGACACCACTCTTCACCCAGATATGTCTTTCCTCCTGATGGAAAAAAAGCTTGAGCCCTTACAGAAAATTTTTAGTGATGCTCAGGAAATTCAACACAATATCCTAGTATGTATATAGATTAGAAGTAAAGGGTTGGGTGTTGAAGGTCATGAAAATGGAGATGGACTGAAAACTGTTGACTAGAATCTGGAGCATAAAATTGATAACATTTTTGGTCCTCTTGAAACTTTGAATGTTAATGATTTTGCAAGGGATGATATTCCACTTATTAAAAGAAAAAACAATTATATGGTTCTTGATCCACCCCAAGATAAACATGAGGTTGATTGGTTCATGTATTCATTTATGGATGGTCAAGAAAATGGGTTTGCAAATCAGTCTGTTGAAGAGAAAATTTATGCTCCAAATTTTTTATTGCTAGATGACATTGCACATGTTGCTTATTTTCCTGTATGTTATGAATATGACGATGATTATGAGGTTGAGGTTTTTCCAACTGCATTTTCTCCCCTTGAAAATGTTCCTTTTTAGCATTATAGTGAGACCTATCAACTTACAAATTACAGTTGCAAAAAGGAAAGTTATGAATCAGCTGAAGGAAATTCTTTACCTCTATGCTTCTCTTCATTTAAATTGTTGAAATAAAATTCTAAGGTCATCATTGAGGGAAAAGAGTGTGTGTTGATGCGAAGTCACACTGATTCACTGGAACAAGATGACAAGGAATTGCAATGATCAGTTGAAGGTGAAGCTGAAAACAAGTATGTTCAACAATTCAAAGACATGGAAAAGGGTGCATATGACAATGAAGAAATTCTTAAATCATAGATAGGAACCTTTTTTGGCACAGGGGAAAACCCAGGGTTCAACTCTAACAGTGCACCAACAATCCCTAACTATTGTCCCTTTCAGCAACACCTACGAAGCAGATGCAGTCTCACCCGAAGTAGTGATAGGGGGTGCAAGACACAGGTGTCTACCACCAGAGTAAATGCAAAGTGGATCTAGGGAAACACACACACATAGATCTAGTTATTATTTATATAAACTATATCTCAGATATAAAACAATAATGCAATAACTGACTAATCATAAGGCACAAGAACACAACATCAATCACACACAAAAACAAGATATACGTGGTTCACCCTGTCCCTAGGGATACATCCACATAACTGTTCTTTATAATATATTAGATGAAAGCATACAGTTCTATCTGCACTCTTAGCTTGCATATCTCTCTTTCTTTCTCTTTTTCTCTCCCCTCCCTATGCACCCAGCTACAGGGTTGATACTCACACCCAGTTGAAGATCTTACAACACTGACTTCTCTCACCACACAATAATTTTCTTTCAACAATAACAACAATCACTCATCATAACATAATCGAACCCATCACAGGTCCTCTTGACCTTTATTTATACATTACAATGACTCTCGGATAAACTTAGGCCAAAACCTAAGTGTCAAAACCCTAAATAGAAAAACCCTAGATGTCTAAAACCCTAGGTCAACTTGACCCGCATTTTTTGGGATTTTCTAGCCTGTCTTTCCTTCTTTCTCGCAAGGTTCTCCAAAGAATCCATTGGTGGATTTTTCCACTTGTTGAGTTTTCCACGATCCATATTCCTTCCTGATATGTGTTCCTCGATCTCTCCATCCAATGACTTTATTTCTCTTACTTTGCTCCTTATTTTATGCTCTTTTGAACACTTCGACCCAATCTCAGTCAACTTGTCTTTCGTGCAGTTCACACTTTGCACTTATTTCCTTTTTCTTTGCAACTTTCCATAACTAAGAGCCAATAGGCCCCCAACAATCAGATGTGACTCATCCTGAGGCACTTCAGTTCTGAACCTTTTGTTTATTTTCATCTTCAGACTACATGGGGCAGCCTGTGCTTTCCGTTCTTTCTCTCCCTTCCTTGTGCAGACTATCTTTTCTGTGTCTGGTACCTAGTTTCAACTGCACCTGGTACCTAGACCCTTCTTCTCATGATTTTACTGAGAGTTGTGAGGCAGTTGGTTGTCATAGTACAATTTCAACTAGCTCCCATTCACCAAACCTTCCTTCCATTCTCCATTAAAAGTCTTTAACTACGCAACTCCTCCTTCTATAGCATAAGCAACCTCATATCACCCAATCCAATGTGTCTTGAACTTCCCTGGATGCTTCATGAACTTGTTGTTGTATACCAATACCAGATTTCCTTTCTTAAAGGATTTTTTCTTGATGTGCCTATCACGATAGGCCTTTTCTCATTCCTTCTTGTATGTGTTGATGGAATCCTGCAATAAAATGATCTTCTTCTAGTTATACCAACTACACACGCCTCTCTTGAACAATGCCAGCGTCATCCATATCTGTGAATGCTGCAATTCTGAGACTAGGAACCAAATATTACATAGGGACAACTGCTTCTATACCACAAACCAACTTAAAGGGAGTCTGCATTGTCAGCTTCTTGCAAGTAGTTCTATAGGCCCATAGCACTGTTCGTACTCTCAAATCCCAGTCATCCATGTTCACACTGCAGATCTTCGTTAGTTTTTTTTCCAAGATCGTGTTGAAAGCTTTGACTGTCCCACTCACTTGTGGATGGTAGGGAGTACTCTTCTAATGGTGGACTTCAAATTCCTGAGTCAAAGCTTCAATGGTCTTATTAATAAAGTGTGCACCTTGAAATCTCATCAGGGTCTTCGGGAATCCAAACCTAGTTATTATATCCTCAAATATAAATCTTGTAGTTGTAGTTGCACTACAGTCCTTAACTGCTCTTGCTTCTACCCATCTTGTCAAATACTCTATCATAGTGATGATGTATCTAGATCCTGTGTGCTTCCCTGGTGCGTTTATAGGTCCCACAAAATCAATTGCCCATTTCTCAAATGCCTGCAAAGTCAGTTGCAGTGCTAAAGGCATCTCATCTCTTCAGGAAGGATTCCCAACTCTTCAGCATGCACTGCAGGATTTATAGTATTCCTTAGCATCTTTATGTAAAGTAGGCCACCAGAGGCTAGCTCTAAGAACCTTCTACGATGTTTCTTTCCTTACATAACATCCTCCTATGATGCCTTCATGTGCTTCTTCTAAAATCAGTGGTCTTTATGCCTCCATAACACATCTCCTAATGATCTCATCAGGTCCCATCTTGTATAGTTTTCTGGCTATAAGTGAAAAATCTACAACGCGCACTACCAGTTGTTTCTTCTAGATGACTGTATATTCACTATGTGCCATTCCTATTGACAGGAACTGGACTATCTTGGTGAAGTGGTCATCAACCCTTCTAATGGCCAGCAACTCTGCATCTGGTAGTGTATCCGCAAAACTAGTAGGTTCATATCCATGCTCCAACCTAGACAAGTGATTAGGTCCCTTGTTCATTCTCCCTAGCTTGACCACAATCTCAAAATCATATTCCTGGAATAACAGTAACCATCTGCATATTCTTCCCCCCAACATTGGCTTGTTGACTAGGTATTTGAATGCAAAGTGATTAGGGAACATCTTAAAATGTCCTCCCAGCAGGTAGCAATGAAACTTATGCAACGCATACACCATGGCTAAACCTTCTCTCTCAGTGGTGGTGTAATTTATCTCAGTCGTTGAGAGCTTCCTACTAGTAAAGGCTAATGGATGGTCAATATATCCTGCTACTGGTGGTGCTAACACTGCTCCTAGTGCAATAGATGAAGCGTCAACATGCACATGAAATTCCTTCCACCGATATGGGAAAACCAGAATAGGCGCAGTAACCATTTTTTGTTTCAGTGTGTCAAAGATTTCCTGACATTCTGTTGTCCATTGAAACTGACAATCTTTTTTCAAAATATTCTCCATGGATGTCGTAATTTGTGCATAGCCCTTAATGAAATTCCTATAGTATCCAGTATGTCCTAGCGCAATGTGTAGTTGTGTGAATGTGGTAGGGGGGGTAAGATCAACAATAATGGCAATCTTGGATGGGTCTACTAGCAACCCCTGCTTACACACAATATGGCCCAACAACACTCCAAAGGGTGAAAAGAAGATGCATATATTCAAATTCAGGGCAATCTGACATTGCCTGCACTTATCCAACATTAGTATTAAACATTCAATATGGTTTTGTAATAAGCTAAAACTAATCCAATCATCAAAATATGCTTCCAAAAATTTATGTAAAAACTCCTTGAATGCTTCGACCACCACCCTAGAAAAGATGGTTGGTGCTTTCTTCAATTCGAAAGGCATCACTGTGTACTAGTAGGAACCCCATTTTATTGCAAATGTGATCTTATGGCAATCTTCTTTAGCAATCCTAATCTGGTGATAACCTAAAAATCCATCTGTAAAGGAATATACCTCCTCTCCTACCACATTATCTAGCACTTCATTAGTGAAAGGTGTAGGGATTGGGTCATGAAAATAGGCATCATTTAGCTTCCTGAGATCTACACAGATCCTAATATCTCATGTCTTCTTATCTTGTACCACCATAGGACTAATCCATTCTGACTCTTCCATAGGTTCTACGATTCGTTCTTCCAACATTCTGTCTAGTTCAATCTTAACTTTTTCCTTATATTTTGGATTCAATCTGTACGGTCTATTCTTAACTGGCCTGGCATCTGGCTTCAACGAGATCTTCATATCTCCCATGGGCTCTTTAATGCCCTTCATATCAATGAATTTGGTTGGGAACAATTCTTAATATTCATGTAGCAGTTCTATGATCTTATCAATGGTGGCATCATCCTAGTAATATCCAACATTAGCAAGATTAGGTGCTTTCTATGTTCCAATATTAACTTCCTTGATCTTGATCGGTTGTCCAATGAAAGGTAGTTTGACTCCTGGTCCTTCTACGTCTCTCTATCCTTCTGTTTCTGTGATTTTCACATTCCTAGGATCATCATCTTCATCAACATTGATATTGTAACATCCTTGCAATTTCTAAAGAGGTTCAATCCATTCATCCTCTTCTTGCTCAATAGGGAATTTAGGTGCCTCCTCAAAGAATTTAGTCTTACAACTTGTATATCTTCATCTATTGAAGGGTACTGGCTTTCAAATGAAAATGTAGCTAAAACATTATGAGCCATATCATACCAATATGAAGTCATGAGGCATAGTTATTCTTGAAGATACCAATTGATGGGCGTTGTGTCCAACATGTTGATGAATTTATGCACCCACTGCTTCTGAGAGATGTTGCTCCAGGCTTCCTCACAACTTCTCACATGGTCTTTCAGATAGCTTTGACCTATGTATATAACTTCACATCCTTCGACTTTGTCTGAAAACCATGCTGCCATCAAAGTGAGACATTACATCTAGTCCGCGATGTTATTTTTATGTGTCCCCCACCATATTGTTGTTGTTGCTTTCAAACACTCATTCAATGCCAACAATACCTATTTTACTGGTACAACTTATTCAAATTTTAACAAGAAAGTATCTAAGTGATTCAAACCATCAAAGGTGGGCAAGTTACTTACTTCTGTGCCAATCCAACGAACTTCCCTGGTCAATCTGGAACACCTCTGTGTAGAAACTTCATACATTTTGTTCTGCCAATTCTCCAGTGCTTCTTCTGAGTCTGATGAGCATGCGTTGTCACTTTTCTAGCTTAAATTCCCATTTGTTGTAGGATTAATGTAATCATGTTGTCTCGCGGTCAATTTATATATATTCTCTAGCTCATATGTGTGGTCTTCTTCTCTGATGGGTTATGTGTATATTCGAACTTCATCAGGATATAGAGGTGCAATGAACCTAAGGCCATCACCTTCAAATGTCATTCTTCTTTTATTTAAGTCAACAACAATGTAATTGTTGAAAGCCCAATCAATTCCTAACAGCGCAAAATAAGGACAACAATCATCAACTATCTCAATCACCTCGAAGTCCACAAATGTTCTTACCCCGTCAATGTCCACATGGACATGCTCCAACCTACCAAAGGGGCTTACTACCTATTGATTAGCCATCCTAAGCCTGATAGGGGAATATATCAACTTAGGTTTTCCCATCAGTGCCCAGGTCTTCTTTGTCATAAAATTGACTTCCAACCCTAAGTCGAGGACCACAGAATCTATATAATAATCTCCAATTTGAGCATTAAGGTGTAGTTCCTTATTTGTCCTTCTCTTTTTGGATACTTGATGTACTGCTTTATTTAGTAGAGGATCTACCATTCCTATGTCATACTGTGTGATCAGATTTTGTAGTTCTTGTATGGCTTTTTCATCCTTAATCAAATTAATACAAGTACATAAGAATTCCAGAGGTCTGATTACCTCTTTTCCTTCTCCAGGCAAAGCATATTGATCAAAGGCCAGAGGAATTCCACATTCTCTCTCTTCAAGTTGTGCCTTCGATGAAGAAGCCTGATCTCCTCTGAATTCTTTTCTTGCTTCCTCAAATGTTTGTTTCTCTTTCTTTGGATCAAAATCCTGTGTCTTCTCTGCAGATCTTTTAACTCCTGATTATTTTGTAATCTTCCCTGGAGTTACCCTGTCTTCTCATGTAGCAGCGCCTCCTCTAGTGATAAAAGAGACTCTAGGATCCACTCTGTGCGGTTATGCTGAGATTAGTTGTACTTGTTGGTTCCCTCCTCGTCTCTCCTGAAGTTTGGCTAAAAATGCAGGACAATCTTCTATGAAATGTTCAAATGAGTTGCAGTAACTGCAAGTGGTACAAGGGTTCTGATAGTCCCTTGCCAAGTAACTTGGTTGTGTGCAGTTATAACAAATGATCTGACCTTGACCTCGGCCCATGCCTCCTCCTCATCCTCTTCCTTTGAATCCATCACAAGGGTTGAATTTTCCTCTTCCTGGGGAGTTAAATTGCGTAGTATTTCCTTCTTGTTGTACTATGCCTTGAATCCTATACGTGTCTCTTGATATTTCATGCAAGAGTTCATAAGCCCTACAATCTTTCTCATCATGCCCCACAAATTTACAGAATGTAGAGTAAAGGTCAGTAGGTGTCTAGACATATTTTTGCATGTAATAGCATTCTCCAGGGTGATGTCTATTTCTACATACCTCTCACCAAGGTAGAGTAACCTGTTTCAAAGGGCTCAGGGATCCTGAAGCCAAGTACTCATGAAATAGAGGATAGTTCTCCTTGTCATGGCCCTCTGATTTTCATCTGATACACCAAATATGATCTCTTTTATCTTTTCCCTTATCCTTTTTCATATCTTTGACCTGCAGTGATAAGCTAGTTAGTTGACTCAAAATTTGACTCATACCTGAGCTAGACTCAACCATAGGGGATAATTCTAGTTTCATGGCAATCTCCAGTGCCTCAAATTGTGAAGTGATCTTATGTTGAATCAGAGGGACTCTGATGTGTGGTAAGAGGGAAGTAATGAACCACTCTTTATTTTATTCGTCTGGAATATGAAAACTCAAATTACCTGTCACGGTCTTAAACCTCTGATCAAACTCCTAAATAGGTTCATCTACTTTCTGCTTAGTTTTTTTCAACTCTGTAATGCATTGTGACTCTGACTTGGGTTTCTTGAATTACGCAATCAACGCAATCTTGATCTCGTTCAACGGTTTTGGCTGTGCAACTCCTTGGAAGAACTTCATGTACCATCTCAGTGTGTGGTCTCTTATGGTAGTACTAAAATGATCTCTCTTAATAGCTTCGTCAGTGACATTATTAATGCTCCACACAACTTCGCATAATAACCAATGTTGATCAGGATCTTCAGATCCATCTCCCCTAAAGGTGGGTAACCTCATCTCATCTGCCATAGATCTTCCTAGGGTTCCTAACTGAGTATGCATTGATATGCTTGTACCAGTGCTCTGAGTGCTCTCATAACTTATGTTACTTTGGTTAATTAATGTTGTTGAAACAATAGGAGGTGTAATAGTACTTACTTCGACAGTCTACGCAGTTCCTGAAGTTTCTAGCTCTTCTCAGCAAGGTTCTTCAATCTTCCATTCTTCTTCCCTAGTGGATTCTGAATGTTCCTCGTTCAGTAACTCTCCTTCTTCCCCACTATATAACCTATTGGACAACTGAGGGGGGGGGGTGAATCAGTTGTTACCGTGCTTAAACAATTATGATTATTTTAAACTCTTTGCAGAGCACTTAATGACAATCACAATAATGCAGGGAGGTAAGCAATAAAACATTCGACATCACTCACACATATGAAATATATAGAGACATATATTTCCTGAGGAAATCCATAAAGGGTAAAAACCTCTTCTTCTTGGTATGATAAGTAATCTTTACATTCTGTACATTATCATACATATGAGCTCCAACTCATTGTGAGGCTACAACCTCTATTTTTCAAGATGCAACTTACTGAGAGCACCAACTCTCTGTTTTCTCTAGCACCAACTAGAAGGAAGCAACAACTCCCTGTGTTTCTCTAGAACCCACTAGAAGGAAGCACCAACTCCCTGGTTTCTCTAGAACCCACGAGAAGGAAGCAACAGCTCCCTAAGTGTTCTAGCACCAACTTCCAGTCACACATGCACCAACCTGTAAAACAGAGAATAACAGTTCTCCCTTGCACCACCATGCCACCCTAGTTTCTCTGGCTACAACCAAATGGAAGCTACAACTCCCTATGTTCAAGCACCCACTTGAACCTCTGAGGACAATAGTCCTCCCTAACACCTCCCTACCACCCTGGAATATCAAGTTTGATTTATATCAATGGCTTACCGGTCTCATCATTGTTCTACTACATTGCTCTGCTCTACCTGCATCAGTGTATTTCTACACAATTTTCCTTGCACTTTTTTTTCTTATGCCTTTTATGCTCTCTATTCCATGTCCGTTCCATGCACCATTCCTCTTCTCTGTATTTCAACTGTTGCACACTTCCTCCTTCTACATGCCTAAATCACTCTCAACAGCAGGCCCCATCTCTTCTCTATTCTCTACACGTATTTATACTATCTCAATATCAGGCCCCATCTCTTCTCTATTCTCTGTATTTCAACTGTTGCACACTTCCTCCTTCTACACGTATTTATACTATCTGTGAACCTTCTTCATCCTCCATGCACAGTGCCTCTGCATGCTCTTCCCATGTTGAGTGCTTTACCTTATCATCATTACAACTCTTAAGCTTCTCTGGCGGTTAAACCCATGCATCCATCATCACTGGGTGTTATGCCGAGATTCCTTAGCCTCTCCAATAGTTGAGACTCTTCGTCTTCTCTGTAACAGTCAAACTCATTCCCTCTATTGTAGTTCTAGGCTCCAACGGTCTTACATCTATCAATAGCCTCTATGATGCAGTCTTCATGCATCTGTAATATGCCTTGAGACTTTTCATATTCTCTGGCAATCACCCTAAAGTCTCTCCGAGTCCTCTAGAAGAAACCGTCAGTCGTATCTAGTAGTTACACTATGAACCTCCAAGAAAATGCATTTCGGCATTTCGACATTCCCTGTGGTGAAGTGTTTCGACACTCCAACTCCCGGTATCGGAAACCTACACCAAAAGGTGTTTTTCTCATTTTCGCATTTCGACATTTCGACATTCCTTGTGGTGAAGTGTTTCAACACTCCAACTCCCGGTATCTGAAACTTACACCAAAAGGTGTTTTTCGCATTTCTGCATTTCGGCATTCCTTGTGATGAGATATCTTGATGCTCCATGACGTGATCTCTGAAATGGAGCTTGGTTTCACTAGCTCCTTCCTCCATCTTCCGCAAATGTGACCACTAGCTGTGACCACAACCTTATTCGAAACTGCATTTCACAATTTCGCGTTTCGCGAATTTGTTGCGAGTCACTCTGACTCTTCCAGCCCCTGATCACAAAATGGAGATTAGATTCATGCTAGCCCCTCCCTTGAGCCTTTGTTGATGTGACCATAGGTTATGACCAAGGGACAATTCTAAACACGCATTTTTCATTTCGCATTTCGGCATTTCGCATGGCACGAATTCCTGTTGCGAGTTGCTTCCTTGAAACCTCCAACTCTCGGTATCCGAAACTCTGAAATGGAGTCAAATCCATGTATTTCGGCGTTTCACATTTCACCATTTTGGAATTATTGTCGTGAGTGTCCTTGACACCTCCAACTCTCGATATCCGAAACTCTGAAATGGAGTCTTTGTTGATGTGCTTGTTTCAGGATTTCGATGTTTCGCATTTCACAACTTCGGGACTCCTGAGATGAAGAGTCTTGACTCTTGACTCCTCCAACTCCCGGTATCTGAAACTCCAAAATGGATTTTACGCTTCTGATCTTTCCATGCCATCATCACTGTTGATCTTCCTTTCCTACTTGTTTTCCATCAGATGAAAAAGCACACTCTTGCACTCTGTGTGCACCTCTGCACTATCTCTTCTGGTCTTCACGAGCTTGCTCTACTGCGTCTCCCCAAAATACTTCTGGTTCCCACCTGGCACATTATACCTGTACTCAAGCCATAATCATTGTTGTACTTGCACTCAATGACAAGCATACACTGCCTGTAAAACATGTCAACCATATCCCCCTTTGGCATTGATGGAAACAAAGGCACCCGGACCTGTTCTTTTAAGGAACCCCGACCTGTTCTTTTCTCCCCCTTTGACATCAATTTCAAAGAAAACACACTCCCCCTGAGTTGCTGCAGTATTTTTCAGAGGTATCATATATTCAATCAATACAAACTCCCCCTAACAGGATGGACTCTCTTAGGTGTGAGACGGGATGACACCCAGCTTCTGTCAGAGATATTCAAATGGTGTCTTGGCTAGGGGTTTAGTAAATATGTATGCAATTTGTTCTGTGGTTGGAATGTAATGGACCTGAACAATCTGATTGGTGACCTACTCTCTCAGAAAATGGTATTTGATGGGAATATGCTTGGTATTGGAGTGGAATATAGGATTCTTGGACACACTAATGGCACTAGTGTTATCATAATGAATTGGGATTGGTGCAACGTATTTTACCTCCAAGTCTACAAGTGTCTGAATCATCCATAATACCTGAGTGAAACAGGTAGCAACAACAATGTACTCTGCCTCTATAGTTGATAAAGAAATGGAACCTTGCTTTTTACTCAACCATGCTACTAGAGAATCTCCTAAGAATAACTCACCTCCACTCATGTTTTTCCTTTCATCCATGCAGTTAGCCCAATTAGCATCTGAGTAGACTGATAATTGAAAATTCTAATTCTTAGGATACCATAGGCCATAGTTCATTGTTTCTTTCAAATATCTAAATATCCTTTTGATAGCTAGCAAATGACTCTGTTTAGGTGCAGACTTATATCTTCCTACCATTCCAACAACATGCATTATGTTTGGGTGAGATGTTGTGATGTACACTAGGTTTCCTATCATTGAACTATATGAACTTTGATCAACATCAGGTGAGTCATCATCCTTGCTTAATTTTCATCTAGTAACCATAGGTGTGCCCACAGGTTTAAAATATTCCATTTGAAACCTTTTCAACATTTCTCTTAGATATTTTTCTTGAGAAATGAACATCCCTTCAGACCTCTGAGTAATTTGTAGACCAAGAAAAAATGACAGTTCACCTATCATAGACATTTCAAACTCAGACTCCATGGCAGAAGCAAACCATTGTACCAATGAATCCTTATTACATCCGAAGATGATTTCATCTACATAGACCAGCATGATGAGAAAATCATTATCCTTTGTTTTGATATATAGATTGTTGTCAACTGTTCCTCTCTTGAACCCTTTGTCTTTGAGATATGTCTCCAGTCTTTGATACTAGGCACGAGGGGCTTGTTTTAGCCCATATAAATCTTTCTTCATCTTGCATACTAAGTTAGGGTTATTAGATAGTTCGAAACCCTTTGGTTGTTCTATATAGACTTCTTCATTTAAATGTCCATTTAGAAAAGACGACTTAACATCCATTTGATAGACTTTAAACCTTTTATGACAAGCATAGGCAAGAAATATTGTGATAGCTTCTAATCGTGCTACGGGCGCAAATGTTTCATCAAAATCCAGTCCTTCTATTTGAGCATAGCCTTTACAGACCAATCTTTCTTTATTCCTGACAACTTGTCCCTGCTCATTCAACTTATTTTTAAAGATCCATTTGGAACCAATGATATTTTTACCTTCAGGTCTATGAAACATCTCCCACGTATTGTTTTTCTCAATCTGATAAAGTTCATCATTCATTACTTTAATCCAATGGTCATCTTTGCTAGCTTCATTAAAATTCTTGGGTTCCAGCATGGATATGAAAGCTATATGTGATTGTTCCGTGTTATTGATTATCTTTCTCCTGGTTTGTAAACCTTTGTCTTTTTCACCAATTATCTGACTTGCAGGATGATTCTTTTGAGTGATTCTGGAGGAGGAATTTGAAGTTGTCTGCTGATTTGAGGTGATCTGAGTATCTGTGTCTTCATTTGATTTAGAGTCTTCGTTTTCTGATCCTTGGACCTGTTCATCTTCAGCTTTAGCTGTGTCCTCTGTAGAAGAATCATTATTGTACTCCTCTCTTGTTGGGATTCCTTCATCAACTTTTATGTCAATATAGTCAACCATATTTTGCAGCCTTTTATTATAGAATTTGTATCCTTTACTGTTTGTAGCATACCCTAAGAAGATGCCTTCATCAGCCCTGTCATCATATTTTCCAAGGTTCTCATCATTATTATTTATGTAACATTTACTCCCAAAGACTTTGAAGTGTTTGATTGAAGTAGGTCTCCCATACCACAGTTCATAAGGTGTCTTGTCACTTTGTGGTCTAAGGTGGGCTTTGTTAAGAACATGGATTGTTGTGTGTATTGATTCTACCCAGTAGGTTTGACCAATGTTCTTCTCATTCATCATTGACGTAGCCATTTTCTGCATTGTTCTGTTTTGCCTCTCAACTACTCCATTTTGTTGTGGACTTCTTGGGATTGTGTATTCTCTCTTAATCCCATGCTTATCACAGAATTCCTTGAAATCACTTGACATAAATTCTCCTCCTCTGTCTGATATTACTGCCTTTAACCTCTTGCCTATTTGATTCTTAGTTAAAGCCTTAAATTTTTTAAACTTCTCAAATGCTTCATCTTTTTCCTTGAGAAAGGAAACCCAAGTAATTCTGGAGTAATCATCAATAATTTGCATGCAGTAGTTTTCTTTTCGTGTGCCTTACTGTCTTGATGGTACACATAAATCCATATGAACTAGTTGGAGTGGTTTCTCTGTTGAAGTAGAGCTCTTGGACTTAAACTATGTCCTGGTTAGCTTTCCTACTTGGCAGGGTTTACACATAGAATCTTCGGGCTTTGATATTCTCGGAAGATCTTTTACTGCCTCAAGATTTTTGAGCTTGATTAAGTGGTCAAAGTCTAGATGTCTAAGTCTCCTATGCCATAACCAGATTTCATCATACTTTCTTAAGTGGCATTCTTCTTTTTCTTCTTTTAACACATAGACATTGTTTTCTGTTCTTATCCCTTTTGCAACAAGTTGTCCTAAATTCACAGATTTTATTCTACAGTCTTTAGAGGTAAAAACGACTTCACATACTCGGTCATAGACTTGACTAACACTAAGAAGATTATGTTTCAGTGCTTCTAAAAACAACACATATGGAGATTTCCCTTTGCCATTACTTAAACTTACCATTCCTTTACCTTTTATTTTTCCTGGTGCATCATTTCCAAAAGTTACATTCCCTGATTTTCTTTCACTTAGAGTTAGAAACTTTTCACTTAGAGTTAGAAACTTACTTTTGTCTCCATTCATATGTTTGGAACATCCACTGTCAATATAGCAGGAATTATTTGGTCTTTGGGATGATAACACTAGTCCACACTTGTCATCTTCTTTCTTCTTCCAAACCTTGACATTTTCAGCAGTGGGGATCAAATCTGGCTTATAATTCCTTAAGAGACAATCTGCAGCTTTATGTCTATAGTTATGGAAGATGTAACATTCTGGTTCACTAAATAGAAGATCATAGTGATTGTTATGTTTAACCCGCGTCCTTTTCCCAACCATCACATGATTTATAGTCTAAGGTTGTTTGTTGCTTGGTTGTCTTGATCTTTGTTGTGGAAGATGGTTATTCATTGAATATCTTGATTGTTTATATCTAAATCTTAAAGAATAGTTTATATCTTTGTGACCAAAATTAGATCAGAAAAAACAATAACCATAGAAAAAACCTTTGTACATTGAAAAAGTTTGTCTTCTTTGAGGAGGTCAATTTCTTTCATGCCGATAATCTCTCTGATCTACAGATTCAGTTCTGGTACTTTTTCTTTCCTTCCTTCTTAGTGGCTGATTTTCTTTCTTTGTTTTTGTAGAGTGACTGTTGTCAATGTTTGAGGATTTGACAAACTTGAAAGGTTTTGTATTACTTGTATGATCACTACTTGATCCTTCTTCATACCCCAATCCATCTTTCAACTTTGGGTTTCTTTGTTGATTTAGAATGGAGGTTAATCCTTCTGATGCTTTGATACTTAACAAATTTTGATGATACAAGGCTTGAAACTTCTCCAACTCTTTCCTGGTTTTCACTACTTCTTTTTCCAGAACTTCACATCTTGCCTTCTTTTCTGATAACTGTTGTTTCATAATGTATTTGATTTTCTTTGCCTCTTATAATTCCACTTTTAGTAGGGAAAAGTCTTCATCAGGTTGTTTACTATTTTTCTCGAACTGTATCAACAATTATTTTTTCTTTCTGTTCTTAATTTTGAGTCTGTCAATTTCTTCCAAAGCACCGATTAATTCACTTTTCATATCCACCACAGCTTCTTCATCATCAATTTCACCTCTTGTGTGTTCATAATCAAAATATCCCATAGCCATAAGCATAAAATCATTTATTTTATCTTCAGTAGAGGAGTGATTGTCTTCATCATCATTGTTTACACAAAGACTTTTCTTCTTAAAATTATTCTCTTTAAAAAAAATTCCGTGTTTTTGCTTCTCCTCATCATCACATGTCTGATCCTTTCTTTTGTGAGGACATTTATTTGAAAAATGACCTATCTTACCACAGTTGAAACATTTGAAAGGAAATTTACCTTTGTATTTGCCTAATCCCTTCTTCAGTCTCTTCACAAATTTTGTTTCAATTTCACCAGGCTCATAATCCTCATTCTTGTCTGCCTTAAATGATGCTTCTCTGGAGGTGGGTTTATCTTTAACTATTCCCATTTCATATGCAGTAAATGCTCCTAGAAGTTGATCAAACTCCAAGGTTTTTAGATCATTAAGTTCTTCTATAGCAAAGACCTTCGGGTTGAACCTATCTGGTAGAGATATATAAAAAAAAATTGAACTAAAGAAGGTTCCTCAATTTTTTCACCTAGTGCTTTCATTGCATTTACCAGTTCTTCAACTCTCAGAAAGTATTTTCCAACAGTTTCATCTTCTTTCATCTTCAGCTGTTCAAACTATACTCTATAGTTTTGAAGCTTGGCGTCCTTTACCTTCTCATTACCTTCATAATTGTTAATGAGTTTCTCCCACATTTCTTTGGCAGTTCCTAGCTGCATAACTTTTACGAATTCTACTTCTGCAAGCGCACTCAAGATAGAATTCATAGCCTTAGCATTGAATCTAAATTATAGCTTGTCATCCTTATTAGCTAGTACAACTGGCTTTACATAACCAGTATCTACCACATCCTAGACATCTGCACCTAAAGCCATTATGTAGGTTCTCATTCTAACTTTCCAGAAGGAAAAGTTTGTTCCATTGAACAGAGGGGCCTTATTGGTTGAATTTAATTCATCGCTTGACATGTTTAAGCTCTAGGATCTACCCTTAGATAAATGGGGCTGGCTCTGATACCAATTGTTGGACAACTGAGAGGGGGGGTGAATCAGTTGTTACTGTGCTTAAACAATTATGCTTATTTTAAACTCTCTGCAGAGCACTTAATGCCAATCACAATAATACAGGGAGGTAAGCAATAGAACATTCGACATCAGTCACACATATGAAATATACAGAGATAGATATTTCCTGGGGAAACCCATAAAGGGTAAAAACCTCTTCTTCTTGGTATGATAAGTAATCTTTACATTCTGTACATTATCATACATATGAGCTCCAACTCATTGTGAGGCTACAACCTCTGTTTTTCCAGATGCAACTTGCTAAGAGCACCAACTCTCTATTTTCTCTAGCACCATCTAGAAGGAAGCACTAACTCCCTGTGTTTCTCTAGCACCCACTAGAAGGAAGCACCAACTCCCTGGTTTCTCTAGCACCCACTAGAAGGAAGCAACAAATCCCTAAGTGTTCCAACACCAACTGGATGGAAGCACCAACTTCCAGTCACACAAGCACCAACTTGTAAAATAGAGAACAACAATTATCCCTTGCACCACACTACCACCCTAGTTTCTCTGGCTCCAACCAGATGGAAGCTACGACTCCTTGTGTTCAAGCATCCACTTGAACCTCTGAGGAAAACAGTCCTCCCTAGCACCTCCCTACCACCCTGGAATATCAAGTTTTATTTATATCAATGGCTTACCTGTCTCATCATTGTTCTGCTACACTGCTCTACTCTACCTACATCAGTGTCTTTATGCACACTTTGCCTTGCGCTTTTTGTTATTTTTCATTTTATTCTCTCTGTGCCATGTCTGTTCCATGCAACATTCCTCTTATTTGTATTTCAGCTACTGCACACTGCCTCCTTCTACATGCCTAAATCACTCTCAACAGCAGCCCCCATCTCTTCTATGTTCTACGTATTTATACTATCTATGCACCTTCTTCATCCGCCATACACAGTGCCTCTACATGCTCTTCCCATGTCAAGTGCTCTACCTGATCATCATTACAACTCTTCAGCTTATTTGGCGGTTAAGCCCATGCATCCATCATCACTAGGTGTTATGCCGAGATTCCTTAGCCTCTCCAGCAGTTGAGACTCTTCGTCTTCTCTGTCACAGTCGAGCTCATTCCCTCTATTGCAGTTCCAGGATCCAACAATCTTACATATGTCAATAGCCTCTATGATGCAGTTTTCATGCATATGGAAGATGCCTCCAGACTCTTCATCTTCTTTGGAAATCACCCTGAAGTCTCTTTGAGTCCTCTAGCAGAAACCATCAGTCGTATCTAGAAGTTACACTATGAACCTCCAAGAAAACACATTTTGGCATTTCGACATTCTTTGTGGTGAAGTATTTCGACACTCCAACTCCCGGTATCAGAAACCTACACCAAAAGGTGTTTTTTTCATTTCATCATTTCGAAATTTCAGCATTCCTTGTGGTGAAGTGTTTTGGCACTCCAACTCCCGGTATCTGAAACCTACACCAAAAGGTGTTTTTTGCATTTTTGCATTTCAACATTTTGGCATTCCTTGTGATGAGATATCTTGATGCTCCATGTCGCGATCACCGAAATGGAGCTTGGTTGCAGTAGCTCCTTCCTCCATATTCCGCATATGTGACCACTAGCTGTGACAACAACCTTATTCGAAACTACAATTCACAATTTCGCGTTTCACAAATTTGTTGTGAATCACTCTGACTATTCCAACTGCCAATCACGAAATGGAGATTAGATTCGTGCTAGCTCCTCCCTTGAGCCTTCATCAATGTGACCATAGGTTATGACCAGGGGCCAATTCTGAACATGTATTTTTCATTTCGCATTTCTGCATTTCGTCATTTCACATGTCGCGAATTCATGTTGCGAGTTACTTCCTTGACTCTTCCAACTCCCAGTATCCGAAACTCTGAAATGGAGTCAGGTCAATGTATTTCAGCGTTTCTCATTTCACCATTTCAGAATTCTTGTCGTGAGTGTCCTTGACACCTCCAACTCCCAGTATCCAAAACTCTAAAATGGAGTCTTTGTTGATGTGCTTGTTTTAGGATTTCGACGTTTCACATTTCGCAACTTCGGGATTCCTGAGATGAAGAGTCTTGACTCTTGACTCCTCCAACTCCCGGTATCCAAAACTCCGAAATGGAGTTTACGCTTCTAATCTTTCCATGCCATCATCATTGTTGATATTCCTTGCCTTCCTGTTTTCCATCAGATGAACAAGCACACTCTTGCACTCTGCGTGCACCTCTACACTATCTCTTCTAGTCTTCACGAGCTTACTCTGCAACGTCTCCCCAAAATAATTCTAGTGCCCACCTGGAAAATTATACCTATACTCAATCTAGCATCGATGCTATACTTTCCATCAATGACAAGCATACGTTGCCTGTAAAACATGCCAACATAACCCTTCTTCCTGTGTTGGAGGTTCGTGATTCTGCTCAAACAAGTTCACCGGAGGAACTTCCCTGAACGCTCTCCCACTACGCGTGTGTCCTAACTTTGTGTCGTTGTCGCTGTCTGATTTTTTGAACATTATATTTTCAATCTGACCCTCTACTGTATCTTCAAGATGTTATTCTCATGCAATAACATCTTGATTTGCAAATTCAGAAAATGTAAAAATTTTCCTCTAGGTCCCTTAAAGAAATATCTCTCTTCTTGGCTATATGATTCTACTCTATCAATAGCAAACTCAGTAATGTACCCTTCTATGTTACTATCAAAAAAATGATATACTGCTCTTGACACAGCATTATCAATTCTCTTGACCTTCTTTATCAACGCCAACGTCCAAACCACAGGTGGTTTGAGTCTAATTTCAAACTGAGTATCTACTAATCTGGCTAGCCACTCGTATAGCTCCTGATGAATTCCTCCAATGAAAATATCGTGTGTATCGGTAAATATATACCTTCCCAACCAATCCTCTGTACTAAGATTATGATTCTTATTCTGAGCTTCAGTGAAGTCCTTCTCTTGTTCTTCTATCCACTTCTGAATCTTTGGCTTTGATGGAAACCACCTTGACATTCCCTCAAGAATATCTCGGTCCCAGCAACAGAACCATTTGTTGGCACAGGGGCAGACCCAGGGTTCATCTTTAACAGTGCACCAATAAGCCCTAACTATTGGCCCTTTTGGGAACACCCGTGAAGCAGATTCATTCTCATCCAAAGTAGCGATAGGGGGTTGCAGGACACAGGTGTGTACAACTAGAGGAAATGAAAAGTGGATTCAGGGAAACACACACACATAAATCTAGTTATTCTTTATATTCCTTAAGCCTACTATGCGAACTATATCTCATATCTAACACAATAATGCAATAACAGAGTAATCAGAAGGCACAAGAGGACAACATCAATCACACACAACAACAATATATATGTGGTTCACCCTCTCCCTAGGGATACATCCATAGAACTGTGCTTTATAATATATTAGATGAAAGCATATAGTTTTATCTGCGCTCTTAGCTTGCAAATATCTCTTTCTTTCTCTTATTCTCTCCCCTCCTTGAGCACCCAACTATAGGGTTGATCCTCACACCTAGCTGAATATATTACAACATAGACTTCTCTCACCACAAAATAATTTTCTTTCAACAATAAAAAAAAATCACTCATCATAACATAATCGAACCCATCCCATGTCCTCTTCACGTTTATTTATACATTACAATGACACTCGTAAAACCTTAAGATGAAACCTAGGTGTCAAAACCCTAAATACAAAAACCCTAGATGTCTAAAACCCTAGGTCAAGTTGACCCACGTTTACAGGGCTTTGCCAGCCTATCTTTCATTCTTTCCCGCGAGGTGCTCCAAAGCATCCATTGGTGTATTTTTCCTCTTGTTGAGTTGTCCACAATCCATCTTCCTTGCTGATATGTCTTCCTCGATCTCTCTGTCCAATGGCTTACTTTCTCTTACTTTGCTCCTTCTTTTATGTTCTTTTGGCCACTTCGACCCAATATCAGTCAACTTGTCTTCCACACAATTCGCACTTCGCGCTTCTTTCCTTAATTTTTGCAACTTTCCATAACCAAGGGCCAACAACCTTTCCATTATCATCCACTTCTTTCAAAGAACTCAAACACAGTGTCAAGAATGTTTCAGATCAAAAACCCTCCAGGTATGATATTAAATTCAAAGAAAGCAGTAGACTTGGAAACAAAGAGCATCTCCCGTTATGCTTTTCTTCCTTTGAATGGTTAAAAACAAATCATGAAAAAATAGAGAAATCTGATCAAGGGATCATAGTCAAAACCATTTCTCTTCCTCTGAACTTGATGAAGAGATTCAGTAAGACTTCCAACAAGACAAATTGTTTCAAAGTTGTCTTTCTTCCCCTATGAATGATGTGATTGCTGAATTTCTAAGTAGCCTAAACACGGATGAGGATTTTGAAACTGTGTCTATAGACATTTCAAGCAGTATACAAACAACTTCTATGGAGTTTTAGGAAATCAACAAAACAGGATATGCTACTTTTCAATCAGAAATACAGAAAGGCAATGAGAAGGTAGTTGTTCCATTTGATCGCTCCACAAATCATGGTTTTGAAAATGCATCCATGAACACCCTAGACTGTGAAATAGTGCATGATATTAGCTTTTCACATTTTCAAGAAAATTCTGATCATGAGCTTGTTTCCATTCATTCATCTAAAAGTCAAAATGACAGTCCTCAAACAAATTTCCAGAAATTTAACAAAACCAAATCAGAATTGTTTGGTGAACAAGAGGATGTCCTTGATGCACATAATATGGCTGTCATATTTGAAGATGTTCAAATATGTATGAATGTTTATATTGATATGCATGGAAATATGGACAAACCTATTGCTGTGATTTCATTTGAAAAGACTCTTATGATTGAAGAAGTATAGCAAGAACAAAAAACACTCGTTAGGGAAACCTATTTTTCTGTCTTAAATCCTAAAAAAGAAATGTGCCCTCATGAGTTTCATGATCCCATGGCATGATAAATAGAGGATATTTGAAATTAGAATCTACAGTTGGTGGTGGGTTATGATATTAGGAATGAAAGAGACGAGAAATCAATCGTAGTATTAGATATGGATTGCTTTATACCAAAAGTTTCATTTCAGTTAGAACTATTCCTTGATTCAGAATGTTGTTATTCAAAACATTTTCAACATATTTTTCAGCCTTTTGATGAAAATCTACAAGATGAATCACCTCAGAATAAGTATGAAGTGGAAGAAATGATATATGTCTATGATTTTATGCATGTTTTGGAAGATTCCTTTGTAGTTTTTCTAGAAACGATAAACAACAATAATATTTTTGAGATTCTAAGATTCAGATCCAAACGTAGCTTCTCAAATGATTTGTTGATAAACAAGATTTGGAACAAGAACATGAAAATTAAATGAGTAGGTGAAACACTAGAATTTTCATTTCAATTGATTGGTATTTCATTTCAGCAGTTAGGATAGGTAGGTGCGAATAAGCTTGGTGATCCGACATTTTTCAAATTTAGAATTTCTGAATAAAGTACTCAGTTAGAGTTTTAGCAGTGCATCTGG
>ML807533.1:147047-170092 GCA_009831015.1 Picea engelmannii | reverse complement strand
TTCTTCCATACTTACACAAAGAAATTTGAAAGGATATGAGCTTCCAAAATCATTTATGAGTAAAAAATTACATGATTATGAACTAAATTATTCTAACATAGAAAAAAACACTTTTTCTTTGGTAAAGGTAGTGGCTCATTTCATAACTTACATTTTTTCAAATGCCATATCTTATGAATCACATCCTCCAGTTAAAATGTTACTTAACCAACAATTTAGAGAAGGGATATGGGAAAATTGGTTTTCCAAACTTCAAGAATCTGATATGGATATCAAACCTCTCAAAGATATCAAGGGAAAAAGATTGTGTAAGTTAATGATTGGTATTGAAGTTGTAATCATTCCTCATTTGAATGATGTACCAACACAAGATGTATCAATATCAAGATCTGAATCATACAAAGATATCATTTTTTTGTCTCAAATTCGAACAATTTCCTGTTGAATGCCTTCTAAGGAGAGGGACCTAAATATGAAAAATAATCAATATGTATTAATTATATGGAACACTTTTTTGAAGAAATTTTGATGGTGAAATATTGAGATTCCTAGACCACTCAAAATCCTATGAAGTACTGCAAGAATTTCATGAAGGAGTTTCTGGAGGTTATTTTGCACCAGTGGTAATTGCACACAAAATCATCTAAGTCAATTATTATTGACCTGCAATGTTTAGGGATGCTTATGAAATGATAAGGAAATACCTTCCTTGCCCAAAAATATCTAGAAAAATGAAGAGAGAATATATTCCTTTAAAACCCATTTCAGCTGAAGCACCATTCGTACAATGGGGATTAGATGGCATTGGTCAAATCCATCCAAAATCCAATAAGGTACATGCATACATTATCATTTCCACTGATTATTTTACAAAGTTTTAGGAATCAATAGATTTAAAGGATGTTGATTCATAACAATTGATTCTTTTCAGAAGGATAGCATTTTATCTAGAATTGGTGTTGCTAAGAAATTTATAATAGAAAATGGATCAATTTTCATCGGAACAAAATTCATATGATTTTTGGTGAGTATGAAATTGTAACATCCCGCTCTGGCGCACTGAGCGAACTTATTCTTTGAGGACACTTGCTCGCAAGTGATCTGGATTATTATGATATTAAAACATTTGACTTTGATTATGATGTGTCATGGGTAGATGACATGTTGTTTTACTGCATTGACATAGACAGGTTCTATTGACTCGGTTTTACTGAGTGTGAAGGGTTTTGGACCTTGAGAATGCAGAGGTATCGATGGAACCCCTTGGAATCCAGATCGAGTCAGGGAGTGTGCTATTGGGGTTTGATTGATTTACTGTGATATTAATACATTTTGATTTGATGTTGTGATGTGGACATGTTCTGACATGATTTGTTGATGATGATGGCTAACAATAGCTTGCCGACCAGACTCACATATGGAGTAAAGGGGTCATAAACGACTACCAGAGAGGTTGAGGGAGAGGTGTGGATAGCAGCCCTGCCACAGCCTACTAGCACTCCCGCCGTGGCTCGAACTGTAGGTTAACGATTACCTAGTTCGAGAGGACCCACGATGCCGTGAGGGCAGACTGCAACAATTTCTCACAATGATTCTAAGGGGAACACAATAAGGTGGGGGGCTTATTCCTTAGAAGCCCTTAGTCTCCCACAATTTCACCTGGCGGAGTGTTGACTCCAGGGGTTATTGATGTCTACCAATCAGTCAAGAGGCAGGTGACACCCTTGGAGCACATGGTGCATCCTGAAGGGCACATCGTGAAAAAGAAACAAAAGAGGCGAGTGGCACCCTTAGAGCACATGGTGCATCCTGAAGGGCACATCACGCAAAAGAACAAAACAAACAAGTGACACCCTTGCAGCACGTAGTAAGTCCTGAAGGGCACGTCACGTTGATGATGATAAAGGAACGAACCTAGATGGCCATAAGACAAATATCTCATTAAGAAATTTTAAAACAACTTCCCTAATTAAAAGGTCACCCAGTTCAAAATCTAAGTCCTAAGTCTAAAACTTCGCTAGGGGTAAAATTCTGTCTACCCTTAAGGAAATATCTCTATAAAAATAAAGTAATAAAAAGTTAAAATAAAAACCCACTTGAGTAATAATTTTGGTCTACATAAATTTTTGGTAACATGAAGAGATTAATAATTAAATAAAATGTGTGGATGTAAAACCTTAAAGAGGCAATTAATTACTTTAACTTAAGCTAGTAAAAAAAATAATTATAAACTAAATTAATAATAAAAGGGAAGGGAGGTTAACATGCACAATTGTCATTTTTGGCTCTAATAAAAAGGGGAAAGAAGGAAATATAAAAATTAGGAAACTAGGGAATGAGGCAACATAAAAAGGGAAAGAGGGGAACTCATGGTTAAAAGAGGGAAACAAACTTAGTAAAGAATCTGCATTTAAGAACCTTCTAATTTTGAACTGATTTAGCAATTTCATTTTAGGGAAAGCCTTAAAACATGTAAGGGAATCTAGGGACACCTAGGAGGGAATTTAGGAGTAACTCTAGGTGGGTGGGGGAATTAAGACAATTCATTAATTAAAGAAAATAATAAATGGAGAAACGTGGGGGATGAATGACACTTGTACGAAGGAGAATTTTTAGGGAATTTTTATTAAAACATTAATTAAATGAGATTTAGGGAGAGAAAGGAAGTGGGAAACCTCTATAAAATAGAGGAAGGAGAAGGATGAAGGGGATCGACTGTTAGCGTAACGTTACGTTGCCAGAATAGTGACTTGACTGATTTACTTGTGGGAGTTGGGTTTTCCCAGCTCAGAGAGGAGTGGTAGCTCGGCCTTGCGAGGCGAGCTGGGAGCTAGACATACCATCTGGATAGTGTGTGGCCCCTTTGCAGCTCAGGGGGAAAAGGGGGAAGCAGAGTACCCCTACCGTTGGCTGGGCGGTATCGGTGAGGTCTCGACGGTCGGTGAGCAGGAGTGGCACAGAGCGCGCGGACGTCATTCGAAGCGGGCGATAAGGCAACATTATGCTCTTTTATTTGGTAGAGTAGAATGTAGTAGGCCTTAGGCTTGGATCTGAGTATTGATTGTAAAGGAATTCGGCATGCTTCTACCTAGTGTTATCTCATTTTTCTTCATTTTTATATCTCGATGAACCTTTATGTGTATTTCTTTCTTGACTGCGTTATATTTTTTTTTTTTTTAAGTAAGAAGAAAATATATTAAGTACCTTCAAAAAGCTGGTGAAAGTGCCAGATAACATCCATATACAGTATGGCTACACTGGACTGACCCAACAGAGGGGAAACCAGTCCAGCCAGCCTATAAAGTTTGCTAATCAGTTCTAGGATTAAAAAACACAGTAAGTAGGAGCTGTACTTCAAAAGAAAACTAACTAGGACTGACAGAGGTGGCCTTTAAAACACAATTAAACACCTGACTGGTGACCCTGGTTCGTGGCTGAGAGGTCGTCCGGCCACGGCTCTTCCTCTATGTAGGTGGGTCTCGAGTCCCAAATCATCTCAGTATTCATGTTGTCCACTGCTCGCTCGGCCTCTTGTGCCTCCAGCTGCGGTTGTCGACTCGCTGAATCAGCTCTTGCCATCTCGCTAGAGGTGCCCCCCATCCCAACATTTTCTGCTCTTTGTTGCATGGCGTCGCCCTCCTTAGTTGTTGCGCTGGGCATTTCCTCTGAGGACACTCCATCCGGGTGAGAGGGAAAGGTCGCGCTCATTGAAGCCAGGAGATGGAGGAGAGTCACCACCTTGTTGTTTGTTGAATGCACCCGGAAGTGGAGGTCATCTACCTCCTTACATAACTCGAACACCAGGTCGTAAATGTTTTCGAGATTGTCCTTGAGCTGCACACCCGTGCTGGAGATGGGATTCTGATGAGCGTAATTCTCTTGTCTGCAGGGAGGAGGGGGACCTTCTGCGGAGCTCCGGGGTGGATTCACTGCGGGTAGGAGGCCAGGTATCAGTTCTGTAGAGGGAGGTTTTCTATCCAGGGGACCGTTGTCATAGGATGTGACTGCGAACCAGGAGGTGAGAGAGAGGGCCTTCGAGGCCTCCATGGAGAGCCCCTTCATGGCTTCCCGCGTTCGCGAGGCATTGGACCAGGCTTGGGGACAAGGTAAAATAGCTCGCAGGGTACGTGGAGACGGAGAAAGCAAGCGAGGAGCCATAGGAAGCGAATGAAGTCTTCCCAAGAGCACGCGCGGGGACGCTCACCGCCCCTGGACCAGAGACTATGGGTGATAATCCGCACGAGAGCCATGTTATTAAAATCCAAATGGGGGGGGAGCAAACAAACCTTAATTGCGCGTGTACAATCCTTAACTGCTCGTTGCATCAAATTAATACTGGAGGGCGGTGACGGGATCTGGCACGAGCCCATCACGTGGCCTCGTACCCGATGGGCTGGTGCCAACCTCCTCCATGTGCCCAGTGTCAACCAATAACACCCCATCCGGGGGGCGGTCTGCCGCAGCAGCCCTGCTAATACACCGTTGGAGGATGGGGTGATTTGGGTCCCTGCTTGAGTCGCAGAGAAGCTCTGGACCATTCCATGTGGTGCCTAAATTAGCTAGATCATCTGCCACTTGATTCACTTTCCTTCTGATGTGGGAAGGGATGATAGCTTGATTTGGCGGCAATAAATCAGAGAGAAGCTATAGCCCAAGGGAGAGTCTCCAACTAGGCGCCAATTTGTCCGGATGCACTCCATTAAGCATTCGGCGCAAGATGTTGATTATGATTTGAGAGTCCCCTTCAACTATAAGCTTAGTGAATCCATTGTCGTGGGCTAGGCTGAGTCCTTTGAGAAGGCCCCAGAGCTCTGCATTGTTGTTTGTTGAGTGCCCCAAGGATCCTGTGCTTATGATCAAGATGTGTCCACAATGGTCGCGGAAGATTATCCCGTAGCTTGCAGCTCCAGGGTTGCCTTTTGAGGCCCCATCGAAGTTAAGCTTGATGTAGCCTTCCGGGGGAGGAGACCAATAAGATGGACTTCGGAACATGGGTGGGCTGGTAATGTGTGCCGTTAGAGGGGGATGTAGTGCCCATTGTTGGAAGATGGGGCATTCAGAAGGCGAGACATTTATATCTGCCTCAGACCACCGCTGGATATTCATCGTCTCCCGGATATTACTGCAACAGAGGTGCCAGCATTGCTGCCACTGGAGGGAGTGGCCCTTGAAGATTCTTCTGTTCCTCTCCTTCCAGGTCTACCATAGGATAAAACCCGGAATGAGTTTCCAGATGCGGTTTAAGATGGGTGATTGGAAGGCCTCATCCCTCCAGTTTATTATCATTCCCTGAATGCTGTCCCTATTTCGATCAAAAGTGCGCATGATTAACGCCGCCTGGTCCCAAATCTGAGCTGTGAATGGGCAAGTGTTGAGGAGATGATTCAGATTTTCCTCTGCTTCACCACAAAGAATGCAAAGTGAGGGTCCCACAAAGCCACGTTTCGTTAGATTATCCCAAGTCAGAATGCTAGAATGGAGAACTAGCCAGAGGAAAAGAGTAACTTTTGGCCAGTGCTTAAGGTTCCACAGTTTTTGCCAGGCTATCGTGTTTGGGATGGGGTCCATTATTGTTTTGAGTAGGTAGGACTTCTGTGTACTGAAAGTGCCTTGCGGTCGGTGTCCCCATCTGAGGATATAGTCCCCCTCATTTTTGGGTATTTTCCTTTTTGCTATCTCCTTTTGCCAAGGTTCCAGGTCCACGTGTGCCCCCAGATTGAGGCGCTCCCTATCCAGGTGCTAGTGTCGCCAGGTGTCCTCCGGGGTGGAGTCCTGCGAGTAGTCAGCGACAGTTGTGAGGCTCACTCGCATAGCCTGGGTGCAGATGTCTCGGGCCCAATCTTCCTTATCCAAGACTGACCATTGCTGCCACGAGTCATGCCAAAAAAGCGTTGTCTTACCATTCCTAATCTCCTAGAAGGCATGCCGGGTTACTAGCTGTCTGTTCTGCTTGGCCGCAGTCCAAATTAGGGAGCCCAGGTCATCCCCATTCCATCTGATAAGGTCCCTCTCAGCTACATTTGGGGATATTTCTTCCTCCATAGCCTGGCCCAGAGATCCTTGGGATGTTTTAGCCAACGACACCAGCTTTTGGCACTGAGAACCTTATTCATTATGAAGGGGTCCCTTAAGCCTAGACTACCTTGTTCCTTTGGGCAGCACAGTTTGTCTCAGCTAACCAGCGCCATCTTCTTCCCTAAGTTGAGGCCGTGCCATAAGAAGTTTCTTTGAAGATTTTTGATGGCGGATAGGACGAATCTCGGAGTGGCCAAAGCTGAGAAAAGGTAGATCGGGAGGGCCTAAAGAACAACTCGGAGTAGAGTAAGATGACTGGGGAGGTTTAAGACTCTGAAGGTCCAAGAAGAAAGCCTTTTGGAGAAGGAGGCAAGTAGATGCTCCCAGGATGAATTCCGGAGGGCATTGTCAATAAGTGGAATTCCCAAGTATTTGGAAGGAAGGGAGCTTCGAGTAAAACCTAGGATCTCAGAGATATGATGCTGGACAGGTGGGGGTGTGTTGAAGAAGAAGATTTGGGATTTTCCCTTATTGCAGTCCAGGCCCGAGGCCTCTGAGAAGGAGCTAAGAATTTCTTGGATAGCATTAGCCTCTCGGGCCGTTGGGCTCCCCATCAGGAGAGTGTCGTCCATGAACTGGCTGTGCGAGATAGGTGGGGTGATACCGTGCAGGGGAAGACCGGTCAACAGGTTGTTTTCCACTGCGGCGTGTAAAGAGCGACTGAGTCCTTCAGCAAGGATGATGAACAGGAAGGGGGAGAGAGGATCTCCCTGTCTGATTCCTCTGGAAGGGGAGAAAGGACGGGAGGGGACACCATTGACTAGCAATGAGAAGAAGGTCATGGAGGTAAGGTTCATAATCCATTTTACCCAGCTCTGATCAAAGCCAAAGGCTAAGAGCATTTCTTGCATGACGTTCCAACTTACCTTGTCAAAAGCTTTAGAAAGGTCTAGTTTGAGAAGCATACCTAGAGTCTTGGTCTTTTGCAGGGAGTGGATTACTTCATGAGCCAAGATGATGCTGTCCAAGATCTGTCTTCCCTCTACATACCCTGATTGTTCCGGGGATATGATTGTTGGTAAAATAGGCTTGAGTCTACGGGAAATGACTTTTGTAAGAATCTTGTAGATGACATTACACAAGGCTATAGGTATAAATTGCTAAGGATGATGTGCATTCCCTTCCTTGGGAACTAAGGTGAGGAAAGTAGCATTGAGGGCTTGGAGGACCTGACCAGTAGCCCTGGAGTCTTCCAGAATTTCCCAGACTTCAGTCCTGATCATTGGTCAACAATGATGAAAGAAATCGCTTGTAAAGCCATCTGGGCCCGGTGCCTTACATTTGGGCGTGTTCTAAAGCGCCTCATCCACTTCCTCAATCGTAATAGGTCGGAGAAGCGCTGAGTTTTGTTCCTGAGTGACTAAGGAGGGTACGCTCCTTGTGATTTTATTTATGGCCTCACACCTATCCGGGAGGGGTTCAGTGAGGAGATTTTGAAAGTAGTCTATCAAGGTTGTCTCCATGTCCTCATGAGAGGTAATGGATTCTCCCTCATCCGAGATAAGATGCGTAATCTTATTGGAGTGTCGTCGCTGGATGACAGTTCTATGAAAGAATTTTGTATTACGTTCTCCCTCCTTGAGCCACTGGATGCGCGATTTTTGCTTCCAAAGGATTTCCTCTTGCCTCTTCCTAGCCTCGAGTTGTTGGTTTATTTCCATCTCCTGGTTTTTAAGCTCATTAGTGAACCCGTGCTGCCTGATTTGATACTGAATCTCGCCTAATTGTTCCCTCATCTTTTTCTGGGAATCGAAAATGTTACCAAAGGTATGCTTGTTCCAAAGTTTAAGAGTGTGCTTGAGGTTTTTTAATTTCTGCTGAAACCTGAACATTTTGGAACCATGCTGGACTTCGGCCTCCCTCCACCAGTTCTGTATGTTTTCCTGGAAATCTGGATGATCCAGCCATAACTGTACAAATCTGAAAGGTTTCTTGCCAGGTGTTTCCGGGACATCCATCCATAGCTGTATGGGCCAGTGGTCTGAGCTGGAGAGATTGAGAATGGAATTAGAGATGAGGAAACGGTCTAGCTTGCAGGCGATTTGGTGTGCCCCGGTTCTTCTGTTTGTCCATGTATAAGTGCCATTGCTAGTGTCCATATCAATGAGGTGAAGATCATCAATGAGGTTGTTGAAGCTCTCAGAGTCTCTTTCCAGTCATCTGGAACCCCCTTTCTTCTCCTCCAGACCGCGAATGATGTTGAAGTCTCCCCAAATCGTCTAGTTGTTGTGCCGTTTTAGAGTGGACGTGTAATGCAGGCTGTGGAGGAAGTCTGGCTTGTCCCTGGAAAATTTATCGAATCATCTTAGACCAAGCCACTTGAAGTGGTGAGTTAGGTTCTGGATACATTCACAAGAAATTGTAGAGAAAATCATGATAAAAAGAAACGCAGAGACAGAATGGTGGAATCGCAGAGGTAACTTGTAAAAAGAAGAGGATGAAGCCTGCCAACACATAGGTGACTTGGGTAAATCACTGGGCAAGTGGAATGAAGACGAAGATCTTGAAACCCTTCACCAACACATAGAGGAAAAACAGGGCTTATCGCCAAGAGCATACACAAGTTGGGCGGTTACGATCTGCTAGATCTAGAAATTATTGAAGCAATTACATGTTGGGTGAATAAGTGAACACGTAGAGCCTTGGGCTCTCACAAATGCAGAGGAAATCCAAGGTATTTCGTTGGTAAATAAGTAGCAAATTTTCGAGCTAATGAAATGTAACTCAGGGTTTGCAAGAGATTTGAAGAATGGCGAAAGCATAAAGGCTAGGCGACTTCCTCATAGAAAAATCAAGTTGAGTAAAGTGTGGTGAAATAATAAACGTTGGGCGATTGTCCTCATAGAAAAATGTAGAAATAAAAAAACCAAAAGACAGGATCACCGCAAATACATAAATAAATTCAAATCTCATTAAAATTAAAACGTTCAATAGAATTACCCCAACCATACTTATACAAATGGGAATCATATTGCAATTGAAATTTTAAGAAGAATATTGTAGCAATACATATACAAATTGAATCTCATTGCAATGAAATATTCAACTGAATACCATAAAAACACATGTATAAATTTAAATCTTACTACAATTAAAATCTTCAACAGGAATACCGTAGCTGAGGATGACATAGGAAAATATGTTCTCTCATGCTTGCGCTCTGTCCAGCTCCCCGCTTGGTAACCATGAAGACTTCACCGATACCTCCTAGCCAATGTTTGGGATACTCTTCTTCCCCCTTAGCCCCCCGAGACTCAAAGAGGCCACGCACAAACAAAACCAGAATACTCTAGCTCCCAGCTCGCCTCGCAAGGTAGAGCTACCACTCTCTCTCTTGAGCTAGGTATCCCAACTCTCACAAGAAAAACCAGTCATAATTTTTGCATCATAACCTTACTCCAACTAGTCACGATTCATTCCTCCTCTCATCCATTTATTTTATAGAATTTTTCTCATTGACCACTTTCCATTTGCACATTAAATTCATTTTTTTTTAATTAATTAGGATTTAATCTCCACATACACTTGTCACTCATTCCCTTAGTTGCACCAATAAATCCATAATTGAATTAAATTAAATGTCAATTTCCCTCACCCATCCTAAAATCACTCCTAGTTGTCTCTTTATTCCCTTTATTTCCCTTTTAATGACTGATGTCTTTCTAAAACTAAGTTGTGTTTAATTTAGGAAAGTTATTTAGTTAGACTAGACTAGATACCTTTCTATGCTTACACAATTTTAAGCTTTATTCCTTTCTCACTTTAAATTCTAATTCAATACTTATTTGCACAAGTGTATTAATCACTCCTTAGGATTTATTTTTATTTTCATTGATTCTTAATTTGATTTATTTCATCCCCTCATCATTTAATTTAAAATTTTAGTTTTTAGTCTTCTAGCTCACTTAGACTTAGGCTTAGTTGAATCTTTATTTTAAAACTCCTAGACCCTTAGGAATTATGCTTAATAAGTTCATTCTTTATTTATTTAATTAATAAATTAATTAATTCGGCAGGTGCTCAAGGTTTTAAGGTTTAACATTTGCTCAAGTTTTCTAGGCCACCTAGATTCATTGACTCATTTTTTGTATACCGCAACATACCCTTCAAGACACACTCCATGCTCCAAGGGTGCCACTCGCCTTTGATTCAAATTTTAATTACACGACAGGCCCTTCAAGACACACTACGTGCTCCAAGGGTGCCACTCTCCTTTTATTCAAATTTTAATTATGCCACATGCCCTTCAAGAAAAACTATGTGCTCCAAGGGTGCCACTCGCCTTTGACTGGTTTTGGTAGTTTTCTAACACTTGGAGTCAATACTCCATTCAGCCGACCTTGTGAGACACTGAGGGCCTCTAAGGAATAAGGACCATAACTTATTATGTGCCCCTTAGAATCTTTGCGAGCGATTGTCTCAGTATGCCCTCACGACATCACGGATCTCTTGAACTAGGTAATAGTTAACCTACAGTCCAAGCCACAATGAGAGTGCTAGTAGGCTGTGACAGGGTTGTTTCCACACCTCTGCCTCAATATCTAGTTGTTGTGCATGCCCATTTACTCCTTATGTGAGTTTGATTAGGAAACAATTGTCAACCTGGATCCATCAAAAAAACATTGTTAATGATCCATAAAAAACTTCATAATATACCCAATCATATGTCCCATATGAATAAATAAAAATACCCAAACCAATATAGTCCATTCCTTGACTCGATCTTGATTCCAAGGAGTTCCATTGATGCCATTGGAATCCTCAATCTGTTAAGTGTCTTGCACACTCAGAGGAAACTCGTCAATAACATTTGTCAATACATAGATATCATATAACATAACATCATAAACCATCAACATCATCATAAGAATCCATAAGCGAACAAACTGTCATATACTAAAACCGGATCATTTGCAGGCAAGTGTCCTCAAAGAATAAGTCAATACGATGTGCTCACAAAATCAGGATGTTACATATACCCCCTCTTGTTTTAAACTTTGTCTCGAAGTTTCACAGTACATAAATGCAATAAATAAAGCATCTGACAATATCTAAATGTCTAACTATCAAACAAATATGGAAACTATTGGCATTTATCATATGTGTCCTCCCAGGTAGTCGAGTGTGGACTATAATTGCCCAACTAGACCTTGACCTGATCGACTGTTTGACATCGTAGTTGTCGAATGCGATGGTATAGAATGAAGATTGGCTCCGTCATGAGCACACCCTCATCCGACACCTGCAAAGAACTCTTGTCAATCACATGTGTAGGATCACTAACATAATGTCTCAAAATAGATACATGAAAAACATCATGCATATGCCTCAAAGAATCAAGCAAGGCTAGTCGATAGGCCACGGGGCCTTTCTTTTCCACAACTTCTAAAGGTCCCACAAACCTAGGAGAGATTTTATCACCCTTTCCAAACTTGATCGAACTCTTGTGTAGCTTCACCCGCAAGAAGAATCGATCACCAAATTCATAACTACGGTTAACACAACACGCATCGAGATAACTCTTTTGTCGATGTTGCACTTCTTTAATCCTTTGTCTTATCATTTTCATTTGTTCTTCCATTTCTTGGATCTCTTCTGGTCCTACCAGGACCCTATCCTCAAGTTGATCCCAACTCAAAGGTGTCTGACACAGTCGCCTATAAAGAAACTCAAAAGGTGCCATCTTAATGGTGCTTTGATAGCTGTTGTTGTAATCAAACTCTACCAATGGAAAGAAATATTTCCAGTGCTTCTATTGGTCCATCACGTACATATGCAACATATCTTCCAAAATTTGATTTGTTCTTTCTATCTTCTCGTCTATCTCAGGGTGATACGTTGTACTAAAGTTAAGTTGGGTTCCCAAGGCCTCTGGGAAACTAGTCCAAAATCATCCTGTAAACACCGATCCTCGATCGGATATGATCCTTTTAGGCACACCATGAAATATCACAATATCTCTGATAAAAAATCTAGCTATGTCGGACACCTGATACATCATACACACGGGGATAAAATGTGCACTCTTTGTCAAAGTGTCAGCTACCATGAAAATCAAGTCATGCCTCCTTGCCATCAGTGGAAATCCCACAATAAATTCCATTGAAATGACCTCCCATTTCTATTCCAGAATAACGTGTGGTTGTAGTAATCATGTCGGATGTCTATGTTCAACCTTCACTTGTTGTCATTCTAGACATCTCTCCATGTAGTTGACTATGTCCGCATTCATTCCTTTCCAGAAGAATAAGGGCTTAAGGTATTCCCTCATCTTAGTGACTCTTGGATGAGCCATGTACACTACTCTATGAGATTTGTTTAATATTAATCTTCTCAAATCACCGTTAGGTGATATGTTAATCCGATTATTATACCTCATTAAACTGTCATTGTCTAATGTAAATCTCTCAAAATTTGGTACCAACATTGTGTCTTGTCCAATATTTTCCTTAACCTCTTTATACCATTCATCATCGCGTTGTATAGTTAGAATCCTTTCTCAAAGATTCATCTGAAGAGGTATCACCGACAATATTCTTGGTCTCCTACTTAACGCATCTTCCACTCTTTTCACCATTCCTTTTATGTAGGTAATCTCAAAATCATACTTTCTAAGAAGTTCTAACCAGTTTCTTTGTCGCGCGTTCAAGTCACTTTGCGTAAAAATGTGTTGCAAACCATAGTGGTCTGTATTCAATTCTAATTTTTATCCAATCAAGTAGTGTCTCAAAACTCTCAGGGCATACACAATGGCCAACAACTCCAAATTGTGCGTCGCGTAGTTCTCCTCATTCTTTCTTAATTTCCTAGAGATGTAAGCGATCACTCGACCATCTTGCATCAAAACTCTACCTAAGCCTTCATTGGATGTGTTTGTGCATGAAAAGAAGTCCCTGTCCATGTCAGGGGCTTATAGTATCGACGTTTTCGTCAAAAGTTCCTTGAGCCTTCGAAATGATTCCACGAATTTCTCTATCCATACAAACTTATTTGTTTTTTTCTGCAATTCCTTAATCGGATTTTCTATCTTTGAAAAACCTTTGAGGAATCATCAATAATATCTAGCTAAACCCATGAATATACATACTTCTGGTACGTTTGTCGATGCAGGGAATTCCATAATAGCTTCTACCTTTTCTAGATCCACAATGATACCTTCGTCGGAGATAACATGCCCTAAATAATGAATCCTTGATTGATAAAAAGAGCATTTCGACGGTTTCCTGTATAATTTATTCTTTCGTAAAAACTGTAGTACCAAGTGCAAATGTTCATCATGTTCTTCCATCATTCGAGAATATATCAATATGTCGTCAATGAATACCTGAAAAAAAAAGTTGAAGTATTCACGGAACACCCCATTTATCAAGCTCATGAATACCCCTAGGGCGTTTGTCAGTCCAAACGGTAAAATGGTAAATTCATAATGCTTGAACCTCGTCTTGAATGTTGTCTTAGGAATGCCTTCCTCTCTGATCCGTAACTAGTGATATCTTGATCTCAAGTTGATCTTCGAAAATACCATTACACCTTTGATTTGGTTAAACAAATCGTCTATTCTTGGCAACAGATATTGGTTCTTGATAATTTCCTTGTTCAATTGGTAGTAGTTAATACATATTCTCCATGGCCCATCCTTCTTCCATATGAAAATAACAGGCTCACCCCAAGGTGACACACTTGGACGTATAAGTCCCAGGTCCAACAACTCCTTTAGTTGCATTTTGAACTCCTTTAACTCAAGCGTTGACATCTGATAAGGGATTCTTTCTATCGATTCAGTTCTAGGTTTTAAGTCAATGGTAAATTCCATCTCTCTTTCGGGCAGAAAACCTGGTAACTCTTATGGGAACACGTCCACAAACTATCGTACTACCAGAAGGTTTTCTAATCCTTCCACCATGCCCTTGTCATTCAATGCTAAGATTACATATACCTTGCATCCCTTGCGCATTCAATTATGTAGTTGTAGGGAAGAAATGAACCTTAGTAAAACTCCCTAGTTTCTTCCTACAATCACTCATCCTGGTCCCTCATCATCGGTCAAACTCAACCATTTCATCTTACAGTTGAGTATCACATTATGGGATTCCAACTAGTCTGTACCAATCACAATGTCATAAGATCCTAATATCATGATGTATAGGTTGCACTTCATTAAAAAACCTCCCAGGTTGAGGTTACAGTCCGTAACCTTTCCTCCAACCTTTTTCTTAGCTCCTGAATCCATTTCCATGTAGCTAAACGCGTCATGTTCGACTACCATTACCTTAATTTATTTTAGCACTACACTAGAAATAAACATATCTGTAGCACTGGGATCTATCAAAATACTAAATGTTTGGTCAGTGATGGTACCTAACATCTCGAGCACAGTCAACTGGTGCTCGGCCTGGTAGTTATTCACTGCTGCATGAATGTAGTGGGCCTTACCCAAATTTCCTACTGTAGTGTGTCTGGATGACTCGGCTTCTCTAGTCCTCTCAACTAAATAGTCATGCTAGTAATATGGCTCTCAACATGTCCAACATCTAGTCTTCGTTCTAGTACTTCTATTCCCTGAAGTAGAAGTTGTTGGCCCACCATCCTGAAACCCTGGTCTGTTCTGTTGAAGAGACCTAAACTACTGCTGCTGCAAATGACATTGTTGTTAGTGTTGTGGTCCTTTGTAGGGAGTCCCCTACTCAGGCTTCTGTCGTCCTGGTGTCATGAACGTGGATCCTCTCAGAGTACCTCAATACCCTGATGGATGTCTAGCCAGTGCCTGATGCTGTTGCACACCAGATGCCACATGTCTCGTCGGTCTCGTAGGAGTCCTGCTCTGACCCCCATTGATCATCTCTTCCTCAACTATGAGGTCCTTTTGTACTGCATCATGCAATGTATGAGGCATTAGGATCCTCACCTTCACAAGATGTTGATCTTAAGGTTGAACACAAACTTGTTGACCTTTAGCTTCTCGGTGTTTAGATCTGGAGCATACCTAAGTATCTCCATGAAATGGGCCTCATACTCAGGCACCATACGACCTCACTGTCGCAAGGCGTTGAACTCATTGAGCTGGTGCTCAATGAATTCCTCTAACAAATACCTCTCCCAGTACCACTCCTCGAACAGTTCCCATGACACGTCTTCAATGGCCATGTTCAGTTGTGGCAGGAGTGTCTTCCACCATATAAGAGCACTCCCCTTCAAAAAAAAGACGACCATGCAAAATTTCATGTTGGAGGTGTAGTCACAAAGTAGGAAGCACATAACCATGTTATCCAACCATGCCTCGGTGGTTGTGCCATCCGTGGAAACCAAGAACTCATGAAACTTGACCTTCTCGAGTTCTTTGTGAAAGCTACCAGTACCGAATAGGGCGTGTTGGACGCTCAGGAGATATAGGCATCCTGGCCTCATCTCTATCTAGATGGTTAATCAAGGTATATGACATCCTCTGAAAGGACCTCATCAACCCAACCACATCCCCCACAACAATGATTTTTTGTCCAATGACTTGTTATTCTCCTTGGAGGTTAGACCCCTCTGGCATGGATGCTACTGGAGGCGTCGCATATCCTCCCCTAGCACCACATCGTCTGCCTTTGCAACGTCCTCTAACCATTATTACATGCAGGGACACAATTCAATTTAATTAGTGATAAATTATTAGTTAAGTGTTTAATGGAGTGGAAGGCGTAATGATCCCAAGTCGTGGGGTTGAACCTGGATTTGATACCATATGTAACGACTCGTTTTTTACGACTAGGAAAGCGAAGCATAAAAGGTAAAAAAAAAAATTGCATTAGGAAATTAACGTCAACAATATAAATCATAACAATGAAAAAATCAACGACATCATAAGTAAAAGCATTACCATCTACTCATCATTGAAATCAATAACGACGCATTCAACACATCAAAAAAAAGGATAGCGACACACAAACATAAATAGTGTCGTCGCTTAGAACATCAAAATCAACTTTAAACAATTTATAAACAATGATTAACATGAATATTAAAATGACTACCCGCCCAACCTTCCCTGCAACGTTAGGACCCTGAGGACACATAAGAAATGCTCAAGCCCAGGATCCAATTGATTTTGACCATTTAAGGTCTCAGGGTTGGTGACTGTTCTGAGAAACGAGGAGGTGTCTACATCCCACCAACACAAACCAGTCCAAGAACCAACTATCTCAATCAATCAACATCATTATTATTCATGGTGTAAGTGAATTTAATTACTCCATCATTTACACATATATATAATTCATGACGCATGAGAAATATACTTTATTTCTCGATGTGCAAGAGAATATAAGTAATAAATCAATCATATGACAACATTATTTTAAGGGTGCAATTATAATAAACTTTATTTTCAAGATGCGTACGCTATATAATTACTGAATTAATCATAAATCAACATCAATCAATGCACACATTTAATCTTAATCACTTAATTAAACATACATCATCACTATTCAATGTGCGCAAATAATCCAATTTCTTCGGAAATCATGCATCAACATGGTTCAATGGTGAAATAGAATCTATTAATTTCAAACATGTGAGTAATCACTTACTAAATAAAAAAATATAGCCACATTGTTTTCAAGGCGCACACATGATTTGATTACGAAGTTAGACATAAATAATCATTCCCTCCAGGGTGTAAGGGAAATCAACACGCAATCATTTATACCTTAACATTTTTAGTGGCGCAAGAAGTAAACTACATACATGACCAGTCACTCATCGCCTATATATCATGGCGCAAAATAATAATCAATTAAAATTAAGGCGCAAAAAGTAATCTAATTTATTAATTTCATGGCGCATGAGAATGATCACAAGAAATCATCCATCAACTTTATTTAAGGTGCACAAGTAAATTAATTACCAAATTAATCATGCATCAACATGAATTCAAGGTGCCATGGGATCCACCAATTTATCTTCATAAAAACAATCATTAAGTAATTCATTTTTCTATCTTAAAAGTGATCTATCTAGGTTAAATAGAATATACCTTACTATATATAGGATTTCCACAACCTCTCTATACATCACTATATTTATGTACCATTACAATATCACTCATTCCAATATCGTTATAATTATACAAAAAATTACCATTATTAAAATAATTACATTGAATAAAAATTTACCATTAGTAAAATAAATACATTGATGAGGGATAAATTCATCTATAACAAAAAAATCATTAATACAACTTACGATTTTAACAAAAATATTAAACTAAAATTCTTAAATCATTAAATTAAAAAGGAAAAATATGAAGGATTACGAAGGCGATAATAAACAAAAGTAAATTGGGATTATTAATTTTATAAAGAGCTTTAAAAAGATTCTGTGTTTGAAAACTAATTCGATAACTTCAACTTTACACTTCCAATGGATTCAACAGGAGCAACTCCACTCATATCAGAAAATAAACTTTATCTTTACAAGGCCAATGGATAATAGAAACAGTTCCACTCACATTACATAAAAGAGGAGTGTTATGCTCTTACAACGTCCTGGCTTAACATTTGGTCAAGTTTTCTAGGACACCTAGATTCATTGACTCATTTTTTTTATACTGCTATGTTCCCTTCAAGATGCACTCCATGCTCCAAGGGTGCCAATCGCCTTTGATCCACATTTTAATTACGTGGTGTGCCCTTCAAGACGTACTACGTTGATTCGGATTATTTACGACACGAAATGAGAGCGGATATATAATAAAGAAATGCATAGAGATATCGCGGATATCCAATAATATAATATAAATGTATCAGATATGCGACCATAAACACAGAGATACAGTAATACAGGATTTCTATTAATGAAATAAATGTACAGAGACTGTAAACATTCAGAGTGAAAGACTCGCTAGAATGGTGGCCTCTTATCTCTGAGAAGAGATGTGACGGCTACTCGCATTCGCAAGAAGATGATTAAAATGAGGCTCTAAAGGAATTTTTACAATAAACGGGAATGCCAAAAACCCTAGACATCCAAAAACCTAACCCTAGGAGATGAAGCACCAAAAGTCATGTGGGCCCCATCTGGGTAAGTTAGTACATCAACCTCCTGAGGTCGTAACTTTTGCATACGATCTCTGTTTTAGGCGTATGATAGCTCGTTGGAAAGGTATCGTCTAGGAGATTCATTTTGGTGGATCAATAATTCCTTTGGCTATTATGGAGAAGCTAGATACCGAAAAACCTTCATTTAGGCCCTCAAAATGGCCTGGAAAGTTAAAAACTGCTAAAAATAGTAAATTGCCAAAATTGCCAGAAAACTGTTTTGAGCCAGTTGGAAAAGGTGGGTGGCCATAGATATCCACCTAGATAAATCCTCCCTCCATAGGAAGAAATGGTATCCATTGTGCAAAGCTCCTGGGGGAGAGGGAAAAGCATTTGTTGAATCTACATCTTGCTGAGATGCTTGCCTTGTTGGAAACGTCATGCTGCTCAATTTGTGGAAGTCTGTCACGAACCTGTTGAGGCTGAGGCTGTTCAACAAGTCGAGATACATGAGAGGAAAGTGTGTAGAAGGAATGTTTTCACTTTTATACAACCTTTTCGACCTACTTCTGTTGGATAGAAGGTGCTCGGGGCGAGGCTGTAGTGGTTGCAGTGTCCTTCTGTTCCCCTTTTGAACAGATTGTGAAGAAGCTAAATTTTGCAGTATGAGATACTACCTTGCGACACTGTTTAGGTGGAACAATAGTCGAAATTACCTCTGGTATTTTGTAGATATGACCCCCCTAAGTAACAATGATACTACGAGGTTGAGACTCATAAATAGCATGGCGCTTCCACATATATGGCTGGCCCAAGAGAACATCACAAATATCCAGTGGGGCAACATCACATATTACTTGATCCTTGAAAGGATGGATTCCATATGAAAATCGACATTGTTGGTTGACACGAAGATCTCCTCCTTGTCGAAGCCACCCAATGTTGTATGGTTGCGGGTGTGTTGTTGTTGACAATCCCAACTGTTTGATGAAATCTACTGAGATTTGGTTCTTCTGGCTTCCACTATCAACAATAAAATGTAGCAGGATCCCCTTTACCCACATCTGTGAATGAAAAAGGTGCTCCCCCTCTTTAGGATCTGTTGGTTCTTCTAGTTGAATTGTTGTGGTCCCGACAATAGAAGTGGGGTCTACGTCAATGATATGTCCTTTACTAGTATTTTTAGAATCAGATTCCAAATCAGGGTTCGACTCCTTGTCTTTTATATCGGCCACCAATGACTTTTTTGAATGACATTCATCGGTGTTGTGCCAGGGGATTTTGTGGAAATCGCACCATTTTCCAGTGTCCTTCTTTGTCTTCCCGTGACCCTTCTTTTCATGTGGCTTAGACTAGTTTTCAGGAATTTGTTTACGAGGGTCGTATTTATCATACTTTGTTTGTTGTGGATTTGCAGACCCAAACTCTCATTTGTTCTGGTTCTTAATTTTTTGCTCGATTTTAATAGCATATTGATAAGCAGCACCAAGTGATGAGATGTCCAGAAAATCCATTTCAGTTTGGATGTATCTATGTAGAGCCCCATGGTATATCAGAACCAAATGTCATTCAGAGTCTTTGATACCCAGCTTGGTGTGCAAGGTATGGAAGGTATTGGTCAACTCCAGAACTTCTTGGCCCCTCTCTTGCTGCAGTGTGGTCCATCTCATGTACTGGTCCTCATAGTTTCCAACAGGGTAATATTGTTCCTTTACCGCATCCAAAAAAAAGTCCCAAGTGGGCTCAACCCCATATATTCTAGACACCTCTGTGGAACTTTGCTCCCAATAAGTTTCCCACAAATGTTTGACATGAGTGAGATATTTAAGGAGTGTGAAGGTGATATTTTATCTATCAGAAAAATTGTGAAGAGAGAAATAACCTTCTAGTAGGTTTAACCATTTGTCTATGGCTTCTGCATCTATATGTCCTTCAAATATAAGAATATCAAAATTAACTTGCACCTTCAAAGGAGAGGTGCCTCCAAAGTGTCCATTTGATGAATATGCGTCTATTTCTATCGACAAGCGTTGAAGGATGTGGTAAAAATTCTCTATCATTTCGTCCCTCTGTCGTGTGAGAGCTTGCTGAAGAAAAATGATGCAGGAGCATCTCAATTGAGCCAGCGCGGAGATAAAAGACAGCTAGAAAAACACCCAACGCAAATTTTGAAAATGTCTTGAAACATTAATGAAGTCATCAAGTGGAGGCACACTTGTATAATGTAAAAGGACCTTGAGCGATCCGCTCTCATCCATAGTAGATAGAAGGCATTTATAATAGTTAATGCAAGTAGATAGAAATTAATGCGTAGATTAGACAGTTTAGAATGAAAGAGGGAAACGAGATATAGAAACCCTCATTGTGTATTGTAACAGGAAGGATGTCAATTGAGAGCATAGAGCATAGAAGAGAAGACGCAGAGAGCTGTGTAGACAAATTCCATGTACATAAGTTTTGGATTAATACAAAAGGGGCTTTGATTTAGACTCATGGTGTTCAAATATTCTCTGTGTATGTATCGTTGAATGTTATGCTCATGAATGTTTTACTATTTCTGTCATGCATTTGTTGTTTATGCTATGTGTGTATGATTTCTTGTTAAATGTTGAAATCTGAGAGAGAGAGAGAGGGTAAGGGAAATGAGTTTCAATTGTTTCTCTATCTGAGCAAGAGTTCCTGCAAGGAGTGCAGTCAAATTGTCCACAAGGAGTGCGGTGAAAAAAGGTTCAGAGGTTTGTCTCTGAAAGATCAGGTAAGATAGCTTTTGTTCTCATTCTCTCAGAAGTCCAGCTAGGCACAGGAGCCGTGCAAGGAGTGCGCAGGCCAAGTAAAGTCTCAGAGTTTGCGAACCTGAGAAATTGTTGAAGGATTACTGCTACAGGGAGTGCACAGAGTTGAAGGACTTCAATTCCTTGGAGTAATTGAAGGATTTTCCGCAAGGAGTGCGTGCAAGAGTCTTCTTTAAGACTCAGAGTTGGAAAAATCTCAAGAAGGATAAAGTCTTCGAAATTGTCAAAGAGAAGCATAGGAAGTCTGTGCATTGGAGCATTGAGAAGGTATCGCAAGTTTGTGTCGCAGGTGGTTAAGTACCATTGAAAACCACTTTGGTGAAAAAGTTGCAGAAGTCCTTGAGAAGGAAGGAGAATGGACGGTCGGAATTCTCCATGGAGAATTCGTGAAGTCCCGCAAGCCGTTATATCTCACGGAGTAGTAGGGGAGTCATGACGAGTATTTTCAAAGGGTTCAAGCTCAGGAGAGATAGATTCGTAGATTCAAACCAACAAGGGTCGTTGGATTTGCCAGAGTATTTCCATTTCAGGGTTTCGTGGATTGAAGTCAAGAAATCTTTGCATTAAGACTCGCAAAGTGCAAAGTCCTGAAAAGGTGGAAAGTCTAGTTGTGGGACCAGTGCCGAGAATTGTGTCGAGGGTTGACATTTCAGGATTTCGGGAAATAGAGAATCAATATTTTGGAGTTCGTGGAGCAGAGCTACATGACATCGCAACTCGTGAACTCACGAAATCCAAATAACCGAAATTGATATCGGGATTCGGTAATTCGGGGTTTGCGTCGACAAGAGATTTTGGTATCGAGAATCTCGAACTCCCGATACACGAAAAACGCGTTGACTGTTGGATCAAACGGGGAATCACAGCCGTTGATTTATTTTGGTGACTGAACATCGGAGTTCAAAAATTTAGGTTTCGGAGGTCTGTGGGATAAGACACTTGATTACGGATTCGCGAAATCACAAAATCTGATCTCCCGAAGTGTAAAGGAGGGAATTACTCAAGGTTAGCTATGGGTGCAGATTTCCCGAAAGGGAAATATAAGAGCCTATTGTTGAGAGTTCTTCGGGCCAACGGAAGAAGAGAGTGATTGTCCTCAAGAGAGATAAGTTTGAGACCCAACTTTATATACTCGGACCTTGTCGGGGACATGCACTGAAAAACAATCAAGAGCATCCTGTTCTGATACCACTGATCCGGATTATTTTTGGCACGAAATGAGAGAAAAGATATAATAAAGAAATTCATAGAGATATCGCGGATATCCAATAATATAATAGAAATGTATCATATAGGCAACTAGAAACACAGAGATATAGTAATACACAATTTCTATTAATGAAATAAATGTACAGAGACTGTAAAAATACAGAGTAAAAGACTTGCTAGAATGTTGGCAGCTTATCTCTGAGAAGAGATGTGATGGCTACTCGCATTTGCAAGAAGATGATTAAAATGAGGCTCTGAAGGCCTTTTTACAATAAACAGGAATGCCAAAAACCCTAGACATCCAAAAACCTAACACTCATAGATGAAGCGCCAAAAGTCATGTGGGCCCCGTTTGGGTAAGTTAGTACATCAACTTCCCGAGCTCGTAACTTTTGCATACGATCTTCGTTTTAGGCATATGATAGCCCGTTGGAAAGGTATCATCTGTTGGTCACTATAATTGCTTAATTAATTTTTAAACAACCAAGTGAAACATAAATTATCAATCCAGGGAAGTCTTTTGTTTCAAAGATAGCCACGCACTATATATGCTCAATTCCAAAAGCACTTAGTGTTGTAGTAAAGAAACTAATACTAATCTCACTTGTTTAAATAAACTGAAGTTCTGTATTAAATCACAAGAAAGTAACTTCCCTATTGCAAACCTTTCAAGATCAAATTAAGAATCCTGGATTACATTTAAAATAACACTTGCAATGGGAAAGAACAACTATTCTGCAATCAAAGAACATGACCCTTACTCTTAAACAGAGACTTCAACATTAACACTCTTTCATGAAAATAACAATGCAGAAAACAATTAACTCTATTTAACAGAAAACAAAGCCACCGAGTTCCTTTCTTTCTAAGCAGGAGCCTTGAGCCTTACTTCTTTCTGAGCACACTTGTGAGGTTGAGGTTTACGGAGAACAGAGCAATTGATCCC